>VVHJ01041228.1:20754-32115 GCA_015107715.1 Tylochromis polylepis | reverse complement strand
TGCTGTGGAAATTGTAAAAAAAAAAAAAAAAAATACACACATAAGTGATATTGCACTCAATATCCAGTGCAGCATGAAATTGTTTCCCAGTTTATTTCACATTTCTCTGCAATGAGGTGGTAACAAAATTTGAACGATGTCTCATTATGATCCATGACTTTTTTTTTTGTGCTGCATGTCACCTTGCAGTTACTCGGCAGTCTCAGTGATTCCAGGTTAAGCTGTCAACAATAAAGTGGCTTTCTGAGTGGGTTTGTGTGGATGCCCTCCTCATTTCTTCATATGACGCGCTGGCCAGCAGATTGCCTTTGTTTGGTCTATTTCCTTGCCGATTTACTCTCCGAGTGAGAGAGCAGCCGTGGACTGAGCTGAGATGAGGCATGGCTTTATCAGACCACCATTACACTTCACCTCCATTCCATTTGCACCTTATTATTCTCATCTCACCGTGAGGGCGCGTGCGTGCCCGGCTGTTTGTGTACTCTGCGTTATCGTGTTTTACTTTGAGTGTGCGTGCGCGTCAGTGAGAAGGGGAGAGAACGCAAATGTAGGCGAAGAAGAAGAAAGATGAGAGAAGGAAAGGGAGAGAAAGGAGCGTCCATATGATACAGCCATTACACCTCATGCAGGTTCCATTTGCACCTTATTGTTTGTCTCATTGCTGGAAAAAAGCAGGTGATTTACCAAGCCTGAAGAGGCAGCTGATCCCTTTTCCCTCGGCACGATGCTTTGTGTGTTTGTTTGTGTTTGTATGTGTCTGCAAATGTGTGCAGCACATCCATTCAGACGACCGTAGCATTTGCTTGTGTGCAATGACCCAATTGTGGGTATGAATTGTGACAGTATCTCCCTAAAAAAAATAGCATTTTAATGGCTGAATGGCTGTGCGTATGTATGTTGTATGGGTGTGAACCTAAAAATTTGACGCCTTTCCATGTATGTGTGTGTGCTTACCCCCAGCTCCCTCACCAGTGACCAGGGCATGGACCTGATGGAGCATCTGACCCAGAGACTGAGCCTCCACGTTGCAGACCTCACCCAGCTCTCGTATGTACAGACACAAAGAACATCGCACATTGTCACAAATAATGATTTACCGTGCCGTTTACAAACTATACATCGAACAGAGGATAATTGGCCTCATTTGAAATGTTTTGTTTTGTGCCTTTGAGGATGAGGAAACAGAATGAAGGTTGTCCAGTTGCTCTTGTTTGTGTGAAAATGCTGTGCTACACTGCCACAAACTGTAGGCGTTTGTTGTTTTTCTGACCTTTTTGAGTGTTTGACTTCTCGCGGGGAGCGAAATCAGGCCTAATTACCTCCAGACACATACTGATGTCTCCATTGTATTCAAAACACTGCCTAGCCACTATTGTCACTGTACGCCTTGTCAAAAAAAGAGAGCAGTCAAGCCATCAAACGATTTTTCGTTAGAAGCAAAGAGAGGAAGAGAACGAAAGGCAAGCAAGCAGTGAATAGAGAGCTGGAAAAAGAGAAAGTAGTCCAGCAGGAGGCGGTTAATATATTAATGAGCAGGCGAACTGTCCTTGAACCCAGGCTGTTTTGTGCTTGTACCATGGTTCTGCATGTTCTACATTTGGTGTCAGATCATGTAGGAGGCAGAGGAGACATGCTCACCTAAGATCTGACAAGCCTTTCAAGACACTCCTGCAGGAGGAGTAAAGTCTGGGTGGTTCAGTAACACTCGCAGCATATGAACACCAAAGCCGGTGCACTGCAGCGTGAGGCTACACTGAAACTGTAGATACAGAGTATTCTGGCTCAGATAATAGTTCCTGAGAGGGTGAAGCTATCAGAGCGTTCTGCATCTACTGTTAAGCATCAAAAATGCGCACAGGGCCCTTAATATAAATGTAGCCAAGAAGGCGTTCTGATCTCGATTGTTAAATCTGACCTCCAGGTTTAGGAGGACGAGGAGGACGTATCATCGTGCCGGCGCTGATGTGGTTAATTTTGTTATTATACCTGTCATTTCATATCTCTCAGAATCAACTCTTGACACTCAAATACAGTTAGGTGGTATTATTGCTGTGGACTATCATTCATTTAGAAAGGGGTGAAAGACCCAAGTGAAAGCTGACTACAGGATAGTACAGCACAGGTACCTGCATGTAAAGTGCTACTTAAGGTGCAATTGTTATGCATTTCTTTATTTTCTGTCACATCTATACCATTGCAATAGGAAATGCTCATATTACATGTAGCTACATGCTTTCAGACTGGTCTAAACACTGAATTTCATACAGTTCTTTCAATTCTTTTATCTTTGTCATGTCACAGAGAAGAGATAATAATCCTCAATATGGTCATCTCTGGCAGTGAGCGCAGACGTACCTGCTGGTCAGATCTTTGGTTTTTGAGGGGCAGCCAACGAGAAGAAATGAGAGGAGCCAAAACAGTTTGTTTCAGACAGTCAGTAAACTGACTGCAACAATTAAGGCTCAGTATAAGATGAATACAGATGATTATAAACCGTGATTCATGCACAGCTACAATGTGAGCACCACAAAATGTAGTATCAATTGAGAACACATTAAGAGTAATCTGTTTACAGAATAAAGTATCCAATATTTACAATATATAATGTTTAAAAAAGTTTGACTTACAATGGCAATAAAAACCTTCTTTGATTCATTTGAAGACAAACTATCAGATTGGTTGCTGTGGTCATTGATTTACACGTAACGTAACAACAGGCATAGACATAGTTCATAAAACTCAATTTCAGTTTTCACTATATTTGAACAAGCAGTGAATTTTTTCTTATATTACAATAGTGTGTGGGGTGTTTATACAAGACATTTTGTGCTGAGTTCAAAGATGTACAAATGATGATGTGTCCTTTCTTTGGAGTCATAATGATAACACACAGAAATAATGCAGATGTTTTTAAAATCAGTGGGACTAAACCACACATACTGTTGTCCCCAGTGTCCTTTGAAAATTAATATCCCCACGAATGTTGCCACAGATGCTTGAAAAACCATCATCATTTTTTTTACGCTATAAAACTTACCAAGTAGTATTTCTCTGCATGTACATGAGTTCATTCCAACTAATAACTAATTCATAATATTCATAAAAGAGAATTAAATGTTATATGGTTCAGCATTTCTGTGAGCGTACAGTATCAATGGCTCCTTCTCATTATAGTCATTTAGCCAGTGTGAAAACCACACAGCTGCTTGAAATAAAGCTTTCCGAAACACATCACGTCATACTGATATGGAAGAAAGAATACAGCAAATTTCCTCTTTGTCTGACTTGTTTATCTGCGTCCTTTTTTTTCCCTTTTTACAAAGTAATGAAAGTGCATTCATGTAGAAATAGCTGAGGCGAAGGACATGACGCAAGCTTATTGTGCCTCGTGCTGTGCGGCCTCGACAGGTGAGTGTTTGAAAGCCTCTGTCTGAATACGAGTCGGCTTGAGTACAAGAGCTGGGTCGGAGCACACCGCCCTGCTTCGGGGGGGTCTCTCTTTCACACTCGTTCTGATGAGCTCTGATGGTAAGAGAGGAGGAGAGATACTCAAATACGACAACAGGCAGGCAGAAAAGACTTTCAGACAGAGAGTATGAGAAGAGGAGGCCTGGGCGCTGTTAAGATTTTGAGATGCTGAACACAATTATGTTTGAGCTTGCTCCTACGGTAATCAGCATAAAATATTCCCCTTTCGAAAGAGACTTGAAATAGCTGGATGATGATGGGCAGGATATGAAATGTTCCTTTTTCAGATGACGTAAGTGTTTTACTCTTTAGAAGCACTAGGGGGAGTGGGACACACACTCACTGGTCCATTCTCACACACAGTCTGTGCAAAGACACACACACACACACACACACATCCTGCCAATATCCCGCCAAGCGCTCTGCACGTACATACTCCTCGTGTCCCACCAGCAGAGCTAATATGAAGTCCAGGCTCACACATCCGATAACACAGGAGGCAGTGCGAAGTCCTCCAGATAACTTATCTATCTTAACTTCATCTCCCAACTGTGGCAGTCTCCCCCCGCCTCCCAGTATATTTAAGTAGGGTTTGTGTGGTTTGAAAAAAAAAGGGAAAAAAATCACGTCAGTTCAATTTGAGATGCATTGAGATCTCAGGCAGAACAGCCTCGGCCAGGGAGAACGAAGACAAGGGTAAAGATTGTGGAAACATTGACATTTACGAGAGCAAACACAGGCCAGGTGAAGGCGTTAGAGAAGGACATATTTCCTTCAGACCTGTGTGCGTGTGTGTCTGCGTGATCACAAATGCATCAGTGAATGGCTGGGTCCGTCTGTCTGGCAGTATTTGCCCGTGTTATTGCTCCTGGCCGAGTGAGCGTTGCTGCCTCTGTACCAGGCTGACTGATGGTGAGTGGGTCTGGGTCACAGCACTCTGGCAGTCTGATGAATCTTGCTCTCTGTTGTACAGTCTGGCAGGAAGTACACTAGAAATGTATGTGCACTTTCCTGGACATAACAATTCGGACATGATGATGTACTGAAATGACAAAAATGGGACCCCTACACTCTCTTTTCAGTGTTACTTATCGTCATCTGTCAGTAAATTGTGGACAAAACATCTATACATGTGCTGGTGTATAAGTCATATACACTAAATACATTTTATCTCCTTAATTTTAGCTTTTTCAGACTCAGTGGACTTCTTTAAAACTGTATCTCCACTCTCTTCACTTACTTAGAGAGTAAGGTAAACATTGCTAACTGGTTAGCTTAACTCCGCTTAGCATAAAAACTGGGGAGAAGAAAACACAGCCACATACAGCTCGGTCCGAATGCAACTAAACGAGTCTATGCTTTTACCACTTTTACTATACACTTACCAGTCACTTCATTAAGTACCCCTGTTCAGCGTTCACCTGCTCTTTAGCACAGATAGCTAAACAGCCAGTCACATGGCAGCAACTCAACGCATGTAGGCATTTAGACATGGTCATGACAACATGCTGAAGTTTAAACTAAGCATCAGAATGGGGGAAAATGGTGATTTAGGTGACTTCAGTGTGTCATGGTCTGAGTATTTCAGAAACTGCTGATCTACTGGGATTTCCCCACACAACCATCTCTAGGGGTTTCAGAGAATAGTCCTAAAATGAGGCACACCAACCACTACGTTGTTGATGTCAGAGCTCAGAGAGGAATGGCTTTTAGCTGATAGGAAGGCAACAGTAACGCAAATAAAACACTCATTATAATCAAGGTATGCAGAAAAGCATCCCTGAATGCACAAGATGTCCAACATTGAAGCAGATGGGCTACAGAAGACCAAACCTGGTGTCCCTCTTGTCAGCTAAAAACAGGAAACTGAGGGCACAGCTCACAAAGGATCACCAAAATTGGACAACAGGAGACTGGAGAAATGCTGCCTAATCCGATGAATCTTGATTTTTGCTATGACATTCGGATAGGGAATGATCAGAATCTGGGATAAACAACATGAACGCATGGATCCACCCTGCCTTGTACCAAACATTCAAGTTGCTGGTGGTGGTGTAATGGTGTAGGGGATATTTTCTTGGCACACTTTCGGCACTTTATTACTAACTGAGCATTGTTTAAACACCACAGCCTACCCGAGGATTGTTGTCCATCCATTTATCACCACAGTGTAAACGTCTTCTGATGGCTGCTTCCATCAGTGCCATGTCACAAAGTTCAAATCATCTCAAACTGGTTTCTTGAACACGCCCTCCACAGTAACCAGATCTCAGTGCAACAGAGCAGCTTTGGCATGTGGTGGAACAGGAGATTCACATCACGGACAAATCTGTACTGCATGCACAAACTTCTAACACAGAAATAATCTGTAACAGGTTCTTCTGTGTACCAATGTAAAATTACTTCATTATCCCAAAAGTCTTGTTTTCTTTAAACAAGTGACAAAATGTACTCATAAAGAAAGAAGAAGTAGAACAATTTTTTGTGACGCTAATAATATCTTAAAGAAGACAGACTAAAGCCAAGCACTGAGCTAGAAGCAAAGAAAATTGGTCTTTATTGTACAAATTGTTCAAATAAGCGGATTTGTATTAGAGACAGATGGAAATTTTCGCACCTCGGTGGGTAAATTTTCACTTGCTTAAATAAAAGAGCCATTTGTGACTGAATGAAATAATACAAATACTTGATAATAAGCTAATGGCTCATTCTGTCATTTTCAGGTTTTTACAAAATTTGGGAAGTGATGATCGTTTGTTTGTTCATTGTCGGCATCTCAGTCGTCACTGCTTTAATATTAATATTGACGAGTCTTGAGGAAAATGATCTCATTGCTGCTTTGGTTACACTTGGGGTCTTTGCTGGTCTGTGTATAAAAGCGAGCCACACTCGAGGCTGTGCAGTCGATGTGTGTTTGCTCGCTTAGTTGGTAAAAATGGCTTCCTTCTTGCTTCTTGAAAAAATGATTTCATTTGGGATCTTAAGAGGTTACACTAAACATGAGTAGGATTTTTTTCTTTACACATTGCTTCACAGGTTTTCTTTTCCCCTGACCATTGCTGGGTGGTCTCGCTGAGTCTGCTGGGGTTGTTAGATTTTATTTTATGGCTAACCTCGGGGACCTTCAACATTTATTCTCCTCCAGGGGGAGAAGTCTGTTGCTGACTCCTGACCACACAGAAGAGAATGGGTGCAGGGAGTACAGGCAGGTTAGTGCAGGTGAAGGGAAAACAAAGCGCACTGCTCATGACTGTACTTTGCTCTTTGGCCAATTTTGGTCTTGAAAGGAAAACAGAAATCATTATCAAGCCACATCTTTTCTGGGGTTTTTTTTAATTTTTTTTTTTTAGGTACTTTACAGTTTCTCTTCTTAATACTTGTGTTCTGTCAGTGAAACATATGCCTAAGGGCTGTTGAGTTAATATTTGGGATCTGTATGATCCTTTGCTGCGCTGCTTATAGGAGTCATTCCCCCAAAATGTTCTGCTTTCCCAAACATTTAATCACATCTCTGATTAACATACAAGCAATCTCCATTATTCCTACATGCAACATTGCTTTTAACACTTGGTACTTTTGGCTGTTCTTTTATTACTCATGTGGATGGATTCACATGTTCTGATTGGGTGTGTTTGCGACACATGCCCTTCCTGACCCAGCCCTCCCATTTATTTAGACTTGGGACCAGCACTATGAGTACACTAGCTTGTGACCCCCCTGTGGATGTTTTTGTGTTTCGTCCTGGGAACTTTCACGTGTAAGACCAGTGTGTTAACCACTATATTGCTTTTATCAGCTATTATTCAAGAATTAAATATAAGCTATAATAGTTTAATAGGTGTTCTTGTTTAAAACAAAAAAAATTATACTAATGTGTGTAATTTAGACCTCGTGACCCCTGAGATCTGATTACTTTTTGAAAATGTGTGTGACTTCACCGTCCACTAGGGGGCTCCATATTGTGGCTCTCACTTGCATGGATGAACAGGTGGCCCCATAGAAGAACGGTTTACATGTCACAGGGTGGAAGTAACGTTTTATTCTGTGTGTTTTATTAGTTTGGTTTTACAGTTGCATGCTTTTATATTTTTTGAAAAGTTGTTACTTTCTATTCCTGCTTCCTTATCAAGTTAACTATCAAATTATCTTTTTACAGGTGTAAAAATCTACCAAATCAAAGCATGTGGAGATACCTGTTGTGGCGACCCCTTGTGATTAAGAGAGCAGTTGAAAGTAGCTTACTTGCAAAAATGAATAGATCAGTACCACACACACAAATCAGTGGAGTAATAATTTAGAGTAAAGACTGGAAGCATGAGTCTGTGTTGAAAAATATAACAAAATCCACCTACCAGCAGCCATACAGGTGTTTCATATGATATTTCTTATTTGTGTAATATTACAGTAATCAGTAGTTGTTAGAGCTTTTGTGAACATCTTTTGCCACCTCACAGAGCTACAATGGCTGATTCTACTTGCTTCCAGTCCTTATGCTAAGCTAACCTGTAGTTCGATCTTCACTGATCATGGACCTGAGCTGTTGAGCATCTTCACATTTTTCCAAACAACTGCTCATTCTGTTTCTCCTTTGCTGTTTATCTGCAGCGTCCTTGGCCCTGCCCTGACGTTCAGAGTCGGTCCAAACCCCAAGAACGTCACCACTGCAGATCTAGTTCAAGTTGCAGGTAAGAGCAGCGGTCTGTATTTCCTCACATGTCGCCCTCACACAATCATCCCATTGACAACCTTCACTGCGCTTCATCTAATTTTTACCAGCCGGACCACTCTGTTACAGTCTGGGCTCCAGTAAATGAGAGCACAGATTAGTTTCTCCTGATACAGTAGACAGACTGGTGTTCATCTTGTTCGGACAAACCCCCGTCCCTAAGAAGATTATCAACACTGGGCGATGACAGATGACCATCAGTTACAGAGGTGATGAGCTCAGCGAGCACACCTGCCATTTTTACACACACACACACACAGTACACAGCACAGTTTATTTGGTGGCAGGTTGAAACAGGTTTGCACTGGCCAATCAGACGGAGAGTACACTTGTGTGTGAGTGTGCCTGCATGTATGCACTTATTTGATGTAGACTGATGGAGAGCTGTCACCCACAGAAAGGAGGTTGTCAGTATGCGCTGCCTCCACTCTCCTGTTCGATGTCTGCACTCCGATTAGCCCAGCGTTGGTGTTAGTGTGTGCAGCAAGTGTGTGTGTGTGTGTGTGTGTGTGTATGTGTGTGTCGATGTCCTTGCTTTGGTCGGAAATGACTTTGAGAAGCACAGCAATACTCCCAACAGTCAATATCATCCAATATCACCCCACTGGAATCAACATGGTGGTGTTGTTATTGGCAGAAATGTGTTGCTGCTCCAGTTTTTCTGCGCGGCGACATTTTTTTGGCACCAACTCGTTTCCCAGTAGGGAAGCGCTGGATGATGGCTGATGATACAGATTTACCACAAGAAAGCCTGAGCCGGGGGCTGAGCTTCGGTTCAGCGGGTTTAAGGGTGTGTTTTCGCGCGCGTGTGTGGTTGCTAGATTACGGTGTGTGTCTATCTTTATCCCACGCCATTATCCCACTTTTGCAATGTTTGTTTAACAAAACGATCAAATGAACAAATATCACGGGCGTTGTATGCACAAGGTATTATTTTTAAACTGTATTATTTTGGGTTTTTTATTCTGTCTTAACGTTTTTTTTCTTCTTCTTCATCTCCTCCCTCCCCTCCTCGCTTGTGTGACTGACTTTGATGAGGTAGCGTGTGGCGAGAGCTAATGACAGGCGTGAGCGGGGCTGAAATGTCAGACCAAATGTTAAGTCAACATGATCATGAGCCTGACCCATGTTGATGAATTATGAATACAGCCCACCTGAATAGCAATTTGTAAAAGTGAACAGATGGAGCTTATCAAACTACTTCCCTTTGGATGCATTGTTCTTTTATCCCAGTATACCGAAGAGTCTCAGCTCTGAAATGTATAAAAAGTATAGAAATGGTACTTAGAGATAGCTGAGTGGTTGGATCCTCTCTCCGTGGAGCTTCGTGTCCCCCCCCCCCTGCTGACCTTAGATTAAATCCTACCAGAGCTTTATTCCCCGCGCCCCCTCCTACCTTGTTGCCCACCCTCTGTTTCCACCACAGTGTGAAGTGGAGTGGACTTCCCACTCTCCTCCCGATATTAAAAGCAATCTGAAGTGCATGCACAAACTGTCGCTTTCTAGCTGTTTCCCAGCTCCAAATGAGCATGCGTGACACAGAATTCAATGCAGTGTAGCAAAGGCGTGGTGATTTCAAAGCAGTTACCAGGTTGTGGAGCAACAGCATGGTTAAAGTGCAGTCTAAAAATCAAACTGACACCCACATGCAGTGGCCACCTGGGTAATCCTGGCTGACCTTTGCCTTATGTGTGACTGTGCATAAATGACGTGGCCTCCTAATGAACTCATCGAAACCCCTGCTGTACTCTGTGCCCAACCTGCCGCTGAGAGCCTCCACATCGAGCTTCATGGCAGTCATGAAACTACAAAACCAAAGAACGATGGAGAGAATGTAACAAAATCATCTTTCTTTGAAGCAGATCAATAACCATTAAACAGGTCTAATTAGCCATCTACCACCAACATGAGGGAAAACAGAGATGCCCATAAACATAAGTCAATTTTCCTCAATAAATTTGCTGCAAGCGATGATTGCAGGAGACTCTTTCAAATGTATCCGTAACAAGAAGATTTTCACTTTAAAATGATAGAAAAAGAAGCAAATCTTTACAACTGAGGAGCGAATAAACATAAATGTTCAGGATCACTCTTGGTAAATTACTTCAGTGGCAATCAGAATCATTTTTCTTCAATTTCACTGTTGAATAAATGATGGCTTTCATGCACTACTTTTGATATTTTGTATGAAGAGAAGCTGTTGCCATCTAATTTTCCCGTCGATTAACATCTGATGGTGTCAGCACTACTTATGCTGTAGACTGGTTTTGAGGGCTTCCACTAACAATTACTATATTTCCATTATTGATTATTCGGCTAAGAGTTTAGTCCCAAAAAGTAGAAGTTGAAATGTGACTCACATGCTCCGAGAGTGGAGCGCAATAAAGAAATTAGAGTAATAAAACGAACCGAAAAAGATGCAAATACTTACATTTCAGACGCCTGAATAAGTGTTGAGTGTTTGCTTTGAAAATGACTTGTGATTAATCTTCCCGTGGACTAAAATATTGTTTTAATGCTATTCAGAATAATGTTTGCTCACTGTCGGGGCTGCAACAAGTTATCATTTCCACTGTCAATAAATCTTTTCCTTATTATTTTAGATTAACACGTAAATTGTTTACTGTCCTGTGTGGCAAAATAAAAATGGTAAAATGCCTCCAATTTAGCAAGTACTCAGTCAGGTTTGTTATACGTTAAACCTCCGACACTGCCGAGCACCTTTACTGTACTCGGCAGTGTCTGAAAGAGGTTAATATGGCTCTGCTACATTCTGCTGTCCATCTATCTGCCCATCAGTTCTATTTGATGTGTTCAATGCTCCATTGAAAAGAATAGACAAAGAGACTCGGTTGAAAGGCATGGACAGTATAGAGGAGATTTGATAACTCATTGAAAAGCATCTTTTAGGCAGCAGGTTCTTAGCGGCTGTGTGGTGAAAGGCCTGCTGGGAGGTCTGACTGTATTAGTGGAGGTAGAGGCTCTTGTGTTCTGCTCAACTGGAAAACCGCAGGACAAAGGCCCGCACTGCCTAATCCCTGCTCGGCTGCAAAACAAAAGAGAAAGCTGCTGCTTTATCAAAACTACAAGGCATTCTGTGTGTCCGTGCTAGTGTGTGCGTGCGGATGTGTGCGTGGTGGTGTGTGTGATTTTGTTCTTTTTTTCTC
>VVHJ01041228.1:0-11654 GCA_015107715.1 Tylochromis polylepis | reverse complement strand
CGTGCGTGTGTGTGTGTGTGTGTGTGTGTGTGTGTGTGTGTGTGTGTGTTTTCTCCCTTAATGGTACATCCGCTCTAAATTGGCCCCTGAATGCAGTGTGCTCTGCCTGTGGTTTTGTGAGCTACAAGTGTAGAGAAACAAAGAGAGCCAGGGAGCTTCAAAGCGGGTGGGTGACATTTCGGGCTTTCCATCTTCAAAGCACTATTTGCTTTTGTAGTTCCTCTTTGAGTATAATTTTTTTTTTTCTAAAGGATTACAGCTGTCTGAAAACATAGAGTAGTATTTGAGGGCCATTTCATAACATTTTCAATAGAGGGTGCACAATGAGCTGTCTGTTTTTGTATTATTATTTTTTAAATATATTCGTGCCACTATTATTTGCTATTATGCATAATTTAAAGGAACTTTATATGCAGCATATGCTATATCGCTGTGTCATTCCTTATTGGCAGCTATTGGCAGTGAATTGATCATTGACCCATTGAGCTCCCTTGGTGAGTGTCTCCAGATGGGGGAGACATGAAATCCACCCTGTCCCCTCATTTTCATTCACCTCTCTTTCTCTTCTCTCTTTCTTCCACCCACCTCATCCAAGTGCCTCTCTATAATTCATGTCCAGGTGCAGCACCAGCTTTCTTTGGCAGGGGGCTTGAAAGAGAAAAAAAGACAGATGTTCAATTTTCACTTCCTTTGTGCATCTCTTTATATGTGTTTGTGTGTCCATGGGCTACTTTTGCCCCCTTTTACCTGTAATGCAGATTGTGGGGTCCCTGCAGTTCAGCAGCAGCAGTAATTAAAGCGAGTCACGGGCATGACTAACCATCGGGTGCAGCTTCGTGTTGATGTGGATGTTTCGGTTTGCATATGGTCAGAGTGAAGTGTTTGTAGTTGCTATTGAGTGCAGCATCTTAAATAGGAAACAAGACAGAAAGCTTTACCCAGAAAAAGAAGAAGAAATCTGTAAATAATGAACCATTCTAGTGTTATTTTTTCTGGTGATGTTGGTTGCAAAGAGCCAGATATTTCAGTCCTGCAGTCATCATGAGACGCGTGAGAAGCATGAATGCCAAGACCTGCCCATGGCACAGCTGTATTTACATGCAGCTTCTGTACAGCTTGTCATACAAAACACATGAGCCCCCCACTGACAGCAGAGTTGTGGGAGCGACTGAACTCTGCAGGTGGATATCTATATTGCAAACTGACATATGCTGTGTAGTGAAAAGTCTGAGGCTGAAAGATCCTGGACTGGGCTAAGATAATGACATGCTGCACGTTTATGATAGAAAATCATTTAATTTGGTTCCAGTTCTAAGATTACATGCATGTTTTTGTACTATAGAAGGAAATGAAGCACCTGGAGAGAATCCATGCAGGCACACTGAGAGCAAACTCCCATAGAAAGACACCAGGCCGGGTTCTAACCCAGATTCTTGCTGTAAGGCAACAGAGCTAACCGTACACCACCATCACCGTGTTACACTAAAGCTAAGGAGTACAAGAAAAATATTTTTTGTAAAAAGAAAAGTACCAAATTTTTTGTCTTAATTTTCAGTAAACAAAGCATGGATCTTTCTAAACATCTAAATAATGCATCAGTGTGCAGAGAGCTTTGTTAAAGTTTTCATAGGTTTGCCGAGTGAGTAAAGGACTAGATTAAGTAAAGATGGTGGGTCGTCATATCAGCTAGTATTTATATCAAGCATATAAAGTTTTGAAATATTTTCTTACATACTTTAATTTGATTTAAAGCCAAAAAAGCCAGTTTAAAATCTTTGGTCCTGGGATTCCTGTGAGTGGCACTTTGACGTGTACACATTTAAATGTCATTGCATTCATTACTTCCAGCACTCCTCAATGACAGTGTCCTCTACCATCAGAATGATAAAACCCACCACACGACAATAACTGCACAGGAATGGCTGAAGAAACATGACAAAGAACCAACTCTCTTTGAAATTCCAATAAACCTGATCCACCTTGGTCTCACTGCACAACTAAAGGATCCACAGGACACCACAAGAGTCCCATGCCTATTCCTTGATAGCGCTTAGGTCTTTTGTCAGCATGATGAAGGCATATAAAATATGTGGCAGCTGGTTTTTAATGTTATGGATGTATGTGAGAATTATTTAAATAATTTTCAACTGCATTAAACTTTATTAACCATTAATTAGTTGCTTGTATGCCACTTAAATGCAAAATTAGTCATGTAAAAAAATAAAGTATCCACCAATGCCACCACTTTAAATGGCACCTCAGAGTGTATGGCACTTTCCTCTAATTACATTCAGTGATTACATTTCAATGCATGATATGCCATAGGTAAGCCCTAGTTAAGACGAGGCAGCGGAAGCACTTCAGGTTGAGCTTTAATGAAGGACACACTGGCCTCAAAGTCTGTAGGGTGAAATCACAGGCAAAGAAGGAATTCTTTTATCAATATCAGGTGTAAAAAAATATTGTGTTAAAGATTCTCAGTGTGCCCCCTGCTAGTCTGAACTAGATAAGAGATTAAGAAGATTTTTGTGCAGTATTTTCTGCATTATTCTAACAGCACTTACACTTTATTTCCATGAATAAATAAGGAGGTGCTTTAGAAGAGACAAGTTAACATGCCAAGGCTAACTGACAGGGAAACCATTGGCATAGGTTATAGTGTTAACAACCCATGTTTTCATACTATCATTAGCTTTACTGGAATCTCTGCCAACTGGATACATACCACAGGCTTTCAAGGTAGCTGTAATTAAATTACTGCTTTAAAAGCTTTTACTTAAGCCGATTATCTTAGTTTAGATGGACAAATATCCAACCTTTCTCTTATTGCAACAGTTATTGAAAGGTTAGTTGTCAAACAGCTAACTGTTTATTTGCAAAGGAAAAGTCTACTTGAGGAGTTTCAGTCAGGAAATAGAGTTCATCATAGTACAGAAACAGCACCAGGGAAGGTAACAAATGATCTTCTTATTGCCTGGCAGTGGACTCATCTCTGTGTTTGTCCTGTTAGACCTCAGTGCAGCATTCATTACTGCTGATCACAATATTTTATTACAGAGATTAAAATACACTGTTGGTATAAAAGGTGTTGCACCCTGAATTAATCCATATAGATGTCTTCTTCACACACGAAAGTTAGTCGTGGAGTTCCACAGGGTTTTGTTGCGGGACCAATATTATTTACATTATACATGCTTCCCTTGGGCAATATTATTAGAAAACACTGCAGACATTTTCCTTGTTATGCAGATGATACCCAACTTTATTCAGACAAAGATGGAGCTATTATATTTGGTCCTAAAAATCTTAGAAACATGGTGTTTAACAAGATACTTACTCATGATGGCATTACCTTGGACTCAAGCACCACTCTTATGAACCTGGGAGTTAGTTTTAATCAGGATAACTAGTTTTTCAGAGTGATGCTGAAAAACTAGTTCATGCATTCATTATTTCTGACTGTTGTAATTCATTATTATCAGGCTGTTCTAAAAGTTCCCTTCATTTAATCCAAAACAATGCAGAAAGACTACTCTCAGGGAGAAGGAAGAGAGACCATATTTCTCCTATGTTACTCTCTTCATTGGCTCGTCCTTAAATCCAGAATTGAATTTGAAATTATTTTCCTCACATAAAAAGTCTTGAATAACCAGGAACCGTCACATCTGGAAGACCTCATAGTACCATATTTTCCTGAGAGAGGACTTTGCTCTCAAACTGCAGGCTTACTTGTGGTTCTAAAAGTAGAATGGGAGGCAGAGGCTTCAGCAATCAGACCTTTTTCCTGTGATCCCAGACCCAGACCCCAGTTTGGATTCAGAAGACAGATGCCCCCTTTTCTTACATTACACTTAAGATGAAAAATGGAATGACTCACTATGAATTAAATTTATTTATTTATTTTTAGTTTTAATATATCAAATACTTGAAATTATTAATATTTATTTTACATTATGAGTATTAAAAATTAGCTTCTTTACTGTATCTCTTGTGTACATTTACATCTCTTCTAGCTATCTACAGTCATGGCTATTTCTGTATGCGTCTGGGTTGGGAACATATTTCAAAATAGGTTGTCACTAATCCCATGTAAAAATAAGCATTCCTCTAGCGTGCACCCATTTGAGAAAGACAGAATATATATGCAATATAGAAGAAAGAAGGAATAGACAATGAATTATGGATAAGTTTTAAGAGGGATATTGCTCCCTGGCCTCCTCACTGTTTTTCATTTTTTCCTCCCCCCAACTGTCTTTTCTTTTTCTCTGTGTCCTCTGCCTCCTCTTAAATCGATACGGGCTCACTGTCATGGGTCAGTGGCCTGTATGCATCAGGCTGGACTGCTACAGAGGAGCACAGTGTCTCCCAGAGCTCTCTGTGGAGGTAATAACGCGTTCCTATCTCAAACCTCTCTTTAAGGGACACCCGCTTTCAATTGAACTCCAATATCCTCCTCAGATTGACTTGGGATGACACAAAGGAAAGGAATATATAAATATCTGATCACCATTTCTCCTGGAAGAAATTGAGCATGCCTAAATACCTGCAGCTATACAGTATCTTTGCAATTTGTAATGACATTTTACCAAAAAAGATACTGTGAATTGTTTAATGTTCCGGCTTCTGTCAAAGATGCATTTCAATTGAAATCCTTTCTCTGAAGTTTATTATCATAAAGATGTAGCATTTTAGTAGTCAGTTGCTGATTTTTATCAGTTAAAACAACTTGCTAGCAAATTTCGCAACACTCCTGCTAGTTAAGCTAATGCTAGCCTCATGTGTGACTTGTTTTAAAATGAGAATTAAAAATATTGCGCCGCTTAACTTACATACATGACAGATGTTAATTTTTTTGTATCTTCTAAGCAGTTTGTATTTGTTTAATGCTAGTTTGAAAATAACACATCGATAAGATATGATTGCTAAAGATAAAACCTCTGATATGACAAGTTTAACCATTTCAATTTAACAGCGGCGATATTAAATATTGAGGTGTTGATTGACCATGGAAAAATCTGTGTTTAATGCATCATCCACTGAAACACCTTTAAGCCAGCCTGCATAGATTCCCATGTTAACATGCCCTGTTTTACAACAGAAATAAAGATGGTTACTGGTTCAAAAAACTGGTCTCTTTATCAGTTTTCCCTTTGTAATAGCTGTTCAGGAGCAGATTTTTATGTAGGGATAACTCAGTCATTCATTAATCCAGAATTAATCCTTCAAGTTATGCATATTTAGAAGAATCTATATATTGTTGTACTAAAAAACAAGTTGGCGATTTGTATGTTTTGTTTAAAAACACTTTTTTGCTAATCAGTGTTAGTAACCATTTAATATTACTACTGCATTACTATTATAAGTACACCTTCTAATCAAGCAGTCTAGCAGTATATAATACCTTCAAAGTTTAACTATGGTCAAGCTAAACTAACGAGCTCAAGCCTTCATTCAAAAGCTGTTTTTTATTAATAGTGTAATGGGTTTTTTTTTTTTAAGTTGAATAATGGTACATCCTTTAATATACAGTTTATACACAGTTAGGTCCATAATTTCTCTATACACCATCAAAGTGGATTTTTAATCAAGCAAACAAGATGTGATTAAAGTGCATTAATTCAAGGGGTTTTTTTTCTTTTCTTTTCTTTCTTTTTTACAAAACTTTGACCTTAACTGCTCTGGAAGCCATTTTTATACATAATCTCCCATTTTCTGAGGTTCAAAAGTAATTGGACAAACACAATTTTAAATATAAGGATTTCATTTAATACTTGGATGAAAATCCTTTTGAGTCAATGAATGCCTGAAGTCCAGAACTCATGACATCACCAAATGCTCTGTTTCTTCTTTGAGATGCTAGGCTAGGTCTACTGCAGCCACCATCAGTTGCTGCTTGTTTGTGGGTATCTCTGCATTTAGTTTTGTAATCATTAAATGAAAAGCTGCTCTATTGGGTTGAGATCTGGTGGCCACTGATGACTATCACATTGCTTTGCCTTCAGAAACAGAAGCATACTGCAAAAGCAGTATGCTTTGGGTCATTATCTGCACTGTGATGCAATGTCGGGTCAGTTTTGCAGCATTTGGCTGAATCTGAGCAGAGAGTATAGCCCTGTACACATACAGGCCCATGCCATAACATTGTCCCCGCCATGTTTGATAGATAATGGGATGTGCTTCAGATCATGAGCTCTTTCTCTCCTTCTCCATACCTTTCTCTTCCCATCATTCTGGTACAAGTTAATCTTGCTTTCATCTATCCAAAGAGTTGTTTTCCACTAGTGTGCAGGCTCTTTTAGATATTTTCTTTCAAATTCTAATCTGGTCTTCCTGTTCTTGAGTCTAAACAGTTTGCATTTTGCTGTAAACCCCCTGTATCTGTTTCTATGAATGCACCACTTGATTGTAGACCTTGACAATGATACGCTTATCTACTTCAGAGTATCCTTGACTTGATTAGAATTCAAATTTAACATTTTGAATCAACTTCAGACATCATGTCTTCATTTTGAGCTTCTGAAAATAAGGGACTATGTAGAAAACAGGCTATAAACAGGCTATTTCCACTCTAATGGTGTACAGAGGCAAAACTACCAAACTATGTCTGTGTCTAACAAATTATGACTCAGACTATATTAGCTGTATGTTAGCTGGAAATGCTAATATCTGCAGCTTACATTAAAGCTTAAAAACAAACAAACAAAACAGAATAAAAACATTCCTTTAGTTTTTGCTCTTCTGAGTTTTGGTTTAAGACATAGGATACAACATTCTCAAAACACATTCAGAGCTTAACAGAACAGTGTAACATCACAACTAAAGCAGCTCTACTTCACATACAAACAAAATAAAAGAGGGCTTATCTCTCTTGAGAAAATGAGCAATTCTGTTCATATTTCAACTCAGACTACAATCCTCCTGTTTCACAGTGGTGTGTGTGTGTGTGTGTGTGTCTAGCCACAGGCTTCCTCACACTCCAAGTCCAATTACCTGTGTTAAGGCCACATCTGAGATGGGGGATTACAGCATATTATTCTAGCACAAACAGTCTTTCTGCCCACCATCCTGCAGGCAGACAGACACCAGCAGCTGAGGAAGGTGTGAGAGGTGTTGCATTAGCACCTGGATGTGCGAACAGCAGACTACTGACCTTTTACCGGTGACTGATACACTACCTGGATAACTGTTCTCCTCCTGTACGCTGTCCTCAACTTTTCTCATTGTCTTTCCGCCCCTGTCTCTCACTTTGTTTGCCCTTTTTCGTGTGCCTTTCTTTCTCTGATGTTTTATATTCTTTTCTAAATCATTTTTTTCCATCCCCCATTTTCTCTTCTGTAGAAACACAGCCTGTCTAAGTTTGTCTCTCTGTCTTTTTTTTTTTTGACAGTTGATACTTTCACCAGAAGATGTTACTCAAGATGTCACCTCTTTCTCTTGACTTGTTGTCACTGCTTGAAATTTTGCATGATGAAAGTGATGCAAAAGACTCTATTTAACTTCCTCCAGGCGCCCCTCTGCTTCCCAGAAAAGGCCCTGAAAATATATCCCCCGCACTGAAACACCTTTACCAAGAGTGATCTGTCACCGCAATTCTCAAAACACAATTTCGTACCCTTCCATTTTATGATTTTGATATTGCATTTTTGTCATGTGCCAGCCCCCATCCCTGTACAAATTGCTCTGCCTGAACATCCGTGAGACATACAACTTCCTTCAAGTCACCTGCCAGGGGCTCTAATTAGACTGATAAGCACTGCAACTGGAATCAGCTCTTCCTGGTAATCAGCCCCACGGAGCCCAGACAGACGGCTAAATGAGGAGGAGATGAGCCATGCAGCCCAACAGGTGTCCTTAAAAAGGCAGGGAGGTGTGCTTACACAGCCTTGTCTTTTCTTCTCTAACTACTTGAAAGTTCAGTCACAGGAGAGTTTGAAACATATAGAGAGATTTGTGCAGTTATTTATGAAATTAATCCTGAAAAAAAACCACACAAAAAAACTGCGTGTCGGCGCTGCTGCGGTGTATAGATTTAATCATCATGCTGTGCTGCCTCACTTTTAAAAGCAATTGTTTGAGAAACTCCGCAGTAAGATGATTGATTCAGAGTGGGGAGAATTATGCGATAGCAAACACACTAGTCAAACTGTGTATTTTGATTTTCCAATTGCGCCCCATCCTGAATACATTTTGTGTTGTTTTTTTTTTCTCTTTGCAGTCACAGCTGCTCTGCTTTAGACATATAATAATGATTATCACATTTTGTCCCGAAGCAAAATAGTAATAAAAAATAAATTTTAAAAGAGAGAGAGAGAGGGAGAAAGGGGCTCGGTGACACATCAGGCAGGCTGAATGCAAAATTATATCACAGTTAATAAAATCTCAAAAGGGAAATGTCATATTTCTCATTTTGACACCTGGCATGAGGCTGTTGTGTTACACTTTCATTTTGCACCCACCACTCCCAGCTGTACGCAGGAAGGCAGCACAGCGAGATTAACGGGGCGATCTGATGAGCAGCCAGGGCGCTTCGCATAGATGAAGAGAGGCGGACGGACGTACGCGGCGCTCGGCTGCTTTATCCACTCTGTGAGGAGAGATGTCGGCTAACATCTGTACAGGTGGTTGGAGGGATTTACTTAAAGGCCGCTGGCAGCAAATGTTTTCGCTTTGACATTAACCTCCTCGAGCTGAAAGCATCTTGACTCTCTCAAATAATAAAAGAAGCCTCGCAAATCTAATCTAGGTGCTCAGACAGTGCATTAGTTGGAAATGGGGGGAGCTAAAGTAAACAGAAGCTCTGTATTCTTATATTGTTCATTTGATGAATTTGGACTTACTGTAAGACCAACATTAGCAGCTCAACATATATTTCATCCTGATTTAGCATCCATTTTGGATTGTATTTTTGGATTATATTAGAAAATAGTGGCAACTTTTAACAGTTTCATACCGGCACATGTATTCAGTGAGAGTGCAGCCTTGTGCTTGACATAAAAGAAAACCTTTAGGCAAAATTTTTTTTTAAACTATTGGTCTTTTTTCCTCCCTGTTAGTTTATGGATGAAGAATTATTAAGCTGCTGTTTTTCTTTTGGTTATTTCTTGTGCAAAGATGTCACACACCATAAATTGTGAGATTTCCCTGCTTTTCTTTGCCTTGTTTGGACTGAGTCTTTTTGAGGTTTTATTTTGTTTTGTTTTCAATATAAGAAACAATAGAGCTATTCTTTTTTTAAAAGTTCGCCCTGAATACTGAGATGGACATTTACCCTCATTTTTGGCATCTTATAGATTAAATGATTAAGTGATTCTCTAACAATGTAACCATCAGAGTAATTAATGATAGAGATAGATAGATATACTAATTAGCTGCAACCATAATCAGCAATCAATCAGCACATCAGTGATGGGATTTCAGCATATACATATACACAGAACTGACAAGCATGATAATACGTTTGTAATGAGCTCTTCATGCCCGCTTCATATTCTGAAGTTCAAGCTGAGCATCATGAAGACGAAAGGTAATTTAAGTGACTTTGAATATAGGATGGTTGTTGGTACCAGAAGGGCTGATCTGAATATTTCAGAAACTGTTGATCTGCTGAGATTTTACCACACAGCCATCTCCATGGTTTCTAGAAAATGGCCTGAAAAAGAGAAAATATCCAGTGAGCAGCAGTTCTCTGGGTGAAAATGCCTTGTTGATGCCAGAGGTCTGAGAAAAATGGCCAGACTGCTACAAGCTGACTGGAAGGCCACAGTAACTCAAATAGCCACTGTTTACAACCAAGGTATGCAGAAGAGCATCACACAAAGCATGTTGAACCTTGAAGCAGACGAGTCCAGCAGCAACAGCAATTTTTGTTACAAGGCAATTGCACAGTTTTCCTGATGGGACACCACCTCTGTTGGTCTGACTTAGACTGCATGCAGTCACTCTCAGACAGACTGACAGAGGTCTGCAATTAACTGCGATCTAATTTAATGTATAAACGCAGAGAGACTGCCAATGTGTTGCAGTCAGTCACGGTCATGACGAGTACAACTCGTCTAGCTATGTCTGTTGTTTATAAATTTACAGTTTATAAGTCTGTGGCTGAGAGAAGACTGAGCCTGATGTGTGGATTCTTCACAGTCCACTGGTGGCGAGTCTGCTCTATCTCTTGTACAGCATTGCAGTTCAGATGTAGATAGCAACAAACAGCAACATATTTGGCATTTATCACAATTAACTACAGTATTATCACAAACAGATTGCATGTAATTGCCAACTTCACCCTATCCAGGCAAAAACTGATAGCAAAGCTTGTTTTAACTGTCTTGTTGGACCAAAGTTGGTTTGAAGATGGCACCTGGTCCTCATCTTTGAAGCATCCATTTCAAAGGCTCAGAGATTGCGAGTTGATTGAACACTGTTGTAATAATTTTGGTCATCCAGCAGTTTTCCTTGTGTGACTGTAGCCTTAAAAAGAAGTAAATTAATCAAAGAGAGTAATTTTGGGCACAGCTAAGAAATCCAAAATTGCTCATTTTAAGTGGTCCTGTAGCTTCTCATATATTTTCTGTGTTCTCAAGGAGTTGCCGGGGCAGCATTGAGAGTTAATGGCCCTGTTTTAAAGAGCACTGAAGTCCATATAAGGAGGGCAGGCTGGGTGGCGATAAATCTTTTTTCTCAGCCAGGAGACTCTGGCGTGTTGTGGTTGGGAGATCTGTGTTTTTCACTCACTGATTAGTTTCCTCTTTGCATGCTTTTTGCCTTTTCTTTGACTTGAGCTGCTCAGTTAGCTTCAGGAAAAGAGTTGGGTTTGGCTCAAAATATAACTCTTTATGCATTAACCCTGTCCGCTTAAATGTCAATCCAAAGGAGCAAGAACCACCTCACTTTCACCACGGTGAGTAACAACACTGATGCCAAAGGTTGCCTACGTGTTTCTTAAAGCACAAAAAGGAAGCTGCTTGGAGTTCGAGAAAGCTCATGGTTTCAGTTACAGTTAATGAAGTTACAATAACCACTTGGTTATGTGCAGAGATGGGCACTAACGTGATACTTTTAACGCGTTACTTTTTTCAAGTAACGAGTAAAGTAAGGGATTACTATTGCAAAAAAGTAATTAGATTACTGTTACTTTCCCGTAAGCACGCTGCAGTACTGCGTTACTAAATCATGATTTTGTTTGTGAGAGTGCCTCATGACAATGACGTACGAGCGTGCAATGTCCGTGGTAGCAGCAGGCGTGTGCAGATCAACAATGGATAATATGGAGTGCGGGAGAGAGTACGACCATGCAGCGTTTAAAGCTTGGAAGTACTGACATTACTTTGAGTTTGATTCCGTAAAAAGTGACAAAAACATTAGCGTCCGCTGTACACTCTGCGTGGGAAGAAAACTTCTTTCTACAGTGAAAAATTAAACTTCAAATCTGAGCAAGCACCTGGCACGCTGCCACGGGAATGTGAAATTCACAGAGAAAGCCCCGGATCCCCCCACTGACATGACCGCTGCAGCCCCGGGCAAACCGCCACCGGCCCCACTCCTGCTAAACAGGTGAAAATAGACTTAAGAACGACAGGACTTAGTGCCGCTGAATCTGTGATTTTATTTATTTTTTGCTGTTTTACTTGCATCTGTTTGAAAGAGTGAGTGTAAACACA
>VVHJ01041223.1:0-17824 GCA_015107715.1 Tylochromis polylepis | reverse complement strand
CGCTACAACACAGAGCGAACACCATCCCCACAGACAGAGCGGCCAGGGAAGCAGAAGAACATCACATCAAGAAGGCCCTGAGTAAATGTGGTTGTCCCAGCTGGATTTTTGTCAAAGCTGGGAAGGCACCTAAAGAAAGCTACAGGCGATTCAGGAGACAAGAAGGAAAACTGCAGCCCAAGCGAAAACCCTTAGTGATCCCATATGTGTCAGGAGTATCGGAACAGTTGATATGCATTCTCTCTAAACACCGCGTCTCTGTGGCTTTTGAACCCCAAAACACGCTGTGCCAAAAATTGGTCCACCCCAAGGATCAGGTCACAAACAGAGTAATATATTGTACGCTGTTAAGTCCCAGGAGGATTGCCAGGATTTATACATCGGGGAAACCAAACAACCTCTGGCGAAGCGGATGGCACAGCACAGAAGAGCTAACTCATCAGACCAGGACTGTACAGTCTATTTACACCTACAGGCCAGTGGACACTCTTTCAATGATGAGGACGTACACATCCTGGTCAGGGAGGAACGCTGGTTTGAGCGGAGAGTCAAGGAGGCCATTTACGTGAAAGAGAAAGACCATCTCTGAATCGAGGAGGGGGCCTAAGGGTACATCTTTCTCCATCTTACAATGCTGTGATTGCAGCCATTCCTCAACTCTCTGTGAATGGTACTCATGGCCATTGATCAGTGGTCTTTGATCAGTGGGGTTAAATCTGAGTTATTAAGTGGACTTAGAGCATTGGGTAAGCAACATGACACCTCTTCTGTACAGCCAGGGTTTTAATTGGCAAATTAACATGGTGCTCTTCAGCTGAGTAAATAATGGTCAGAGTGTGGTGACAGGCTCAAGTTGCTTCAATCACTGTGACAGTCAACTTGACCCATAGCACTAGCATGTTTGTTCAGACTACATTCATATCTTGCCCAGCAGAGAACACACAGTTTACTGAAACAGGTCCAATGGCTTCGTAAAGGTTTGTTAAAACATGTTTATGTCAAAAACAAACACTAAACTGAAAAACATTCTAAAACTGACTCCAAGGTAAACTCAAAATAGAACTGAAGTCTGCTGCCAAAACTGTCCTTTTTGGATATTATTACAACACAAAGAACAACAAAAACTACATAATGTCCAAAGCTATTGCAGAGAGAGTATTAAATCATACCTGATCCTTTAGGTTTTTGATGGCTTGAAGAAAATGGGTCACCGCTTGTGAAGGTAGTGGGTTGCTATGTGAAGCATAAAAGAGAAATAAATACAAAAGAATACCATGTTAATTGAAAATATATTCTAACTACAATATTTATTGAGGGGGTTTTCCATGTACTTATTTATGCATTAAGCATTATTGTTTTTCTGTTTTTTATAATGCTGGTGTAAACTCTATAGTGGGTGCCACCGAACCAGAAATCTCTGAGATTCTTATGGCAACCTTCAATCAAAATGAAAATATAAATTAATATAAATTCTCTTGTTTGTATTGATTATTGTAAAAGACTTAACACGAAAACAGTAACAGAGGGAGCAAACTAAACATTCTGAAATCTGATCCATTCTTGGGATAACCAAATATACATTACAAATCCACCTTTAAATCTCAACAAGTACCTTGGAGGGTAAAGTGGCACTTTTACTGAAAGGGTCTGGTGTGGAGAAGGGATCCATCTTTGTGGTTTTCTTGAAGAAGTCTTCTGATGAAGCCTTGAATGGATCTGTCTCTTTGAAGGGGTCTCCTCCAAATGGATCTACAGCAGAAATGAACTTAAGCTACTTAAACTCTGTTTCTTAAAACTTTCATTGACCAAAGACATGTGCATATGGCATATACCTTTGTATTTCACCTTTAAAACCTGTTTACCTTGCCTTGTTTGATGCTATTCTTCTCAGCACAATCTCACATGCCTGTCATGTGTCAATGCCTCAGGCATTTTTTGCACAACTATTTTCAACTATTTACAAAATTTAAGAGTCACAAAAAGATGCCACACAATAGTTCCTCTCCACAACAAGGCAGAAGGACACGACACAGGCCTGACACCTTCAGGGTGTATCACTCTGTTGTTCAACTGGAGAAAGTGTTTACGCTGCATGGCTTTTTGGCCAAGCCCTCTGACATGATAAATTTTGTCCTGCTGAAACATGCACAATCTGCAGTTCTCAGACAGAAGAGTTGAGGGGCCAGCTACACCATGGCTGTCAGATGGGTACACCAGGGACATTTCCATACGTGGTGAATTAACTATGGCAGCTTCTTTTTGCACCATCCAGCTCCAGATACCGGGCAGAGACGGGCACAGTGATGTATGTAGTCACTGGCTTGCTCCATGTAGCAGTTAAGGCAGAGCCAAAATCTGGGAACATGGGCAAGTGGTTTTTGACCGTCTTGGCCACTCCACTTGCAGCTTCTCTGCTGCACAGTGAAACTGAGAAAAAGAAGAGACACGTCCTATTGGCCAGATACCGCAGTGGCAATGAGTGCATATATTTTAGATTTTTAACTATATTTTCATAAATTTTACAGGTTTTTCTACTGATAAAAAAAATACCCCCATGGCCATTCATACTACAATAGTTAAGTAATAGATAAACAATTAAAAGACAAAAGTTCCTGTTTTTCCAGTATCATATGTATCATATCATATCTGAAACAGATTATTTATTTATTTATTTTTCACGGTCCTTGTTAAAAAACAAACAAAACAAACAAAACTATGTTATAAATATAGGATATTTTTATATCCTATATTTTAATATTTTTCTCTCTGTATGTATTATTGTAGGGTCTACCTCACAATATAAAACGCCTTGAGGCGACTGTTGTTGTGATTTGGCGCTATATAAATAAAACTGAATTGAACTGAGGACAGTCTGACAGTAATCTGCCTCAAAGGGGTGAACAGAGGATACGAGGGGTCATCATATCTCATACTGTATGTGTTGTCAAGAGTGAAAGGGAACCTTAAAATTTATGTGTAAACAAAAAACAAGCATCAAAATTTAATAATAAAGATAAAATAAAAATAATTATGCAAGTGTATTAAGTTTAGTTATTAGCACCCTGATTTGCTTTTCCACGCTGACTGCATTCTTCCTCCTGTAAGTTTCTTCTTTACAGTAAGTTAACAGACTTTACTTTACCCTTATTTATGCGCATCAACAGGAGCTGTGCCATAGTGACTCTGATAAGTTTAACTGGTGGTAGAATTTAGAGCATATGCATACTGTAATATAAATCTCTGTATATGGTTTAGTTGCAACTGGCTACAACTGGCTGCTGCATATACATGGCACACCCATACTGATATTAGCTTAGATGACAATTATGAAGAATAGCAGTGATTTGATTTGTCAACTGTCCACACACACACCTTATCTACTACAGTGTAATATGTACCTTTGTGACAGACCTTTGTAACTATTGCAAACATAAAAAGAACCATTCAGTCTGAGCTCTTGTATGAAAAGAAAACATAATTCACATCACAGACAGTCTGAAGATAAAAAACCCCAGACATAAGTTGGTGAGATTTATGAGGTACAGATACAGTGGGGGAAATAATTAATTGTTCCCCTGCTTTATTTTTAAATTAGCCAAAGTGTCCTTGGGAAAAACACTGAACCCCAAGTTGCTCTCAGATGTGTTCATCGGAGTTTGTATAAAGCACAATATAAGAACCAGTCCATTTACCAAAAATGCCCCCCCAAAAATGTTACATAAAAATTCTGAATTGTTAAGCATGTTGATTCCCTACAACCCAACCAGAATTCTACCTCCCTCAGATTTCTTTCTCTTTCTTTCTATCAATCAATCATTCAATCAAACCTCGCCACCATCACGGGCAAGACCAATGAGCTGCCAAAGGATGATATGGACAAGACTGAAGACCTGCACAACCCTGGAATGGAAAACAAGATCATCAGCTTGATGAGAAGGTGAAAACTGTTGATGTGATTATTTGGAAATGAAAGAAACATAAGATGACTATCAACTGCCCTCGGTCTGGAGCTTCGTGCAATATGTTGCCTCATGAGGTGAGGCTGATCGTGAGACAGGTAGTGGATCAGCCCAAATCAGGAGGAGTTTCTTAATGATCTGAAGGCAATTGGGACCTCAGTCTCCAAAAACACCTCTGGTAACACACTACAATGTAATGGATTGAAATCTTGCTGAATATGACCCATAGAACACCATCCCCATGGAGGTGGAAACATTATGCTTTGGGGCTGTTTCTCTCCTAAGGGTACAGGACTTCACCACATTAAGGGGCCAGTGGACAAGGCCATGTGCCTCCTTTCCTCAGACAGAACACTGCAGATGGGTCTTCCAACATTATGCAACAAAGGGGTGGTTACAGAAGAAATGCATTTAAGGTCATGGAGTGGCTAGCCAGTCTCCAGACCTCTATCCTCTATCTGTGGAGGGAACTAAAACTTGGAGTTGCCAAGCTGGAGTCAAGAAACTTAAAGGATTTAGAGTTTCTGTAAAGAAGATTAGGCCAAAATTCCTCCTGAGATGTGTGTAAACATGGTGGCCAGCTACAAGAAAGTCCCCATTGTTGCAAAGTTCTCCACCAAGTAGTAAACGGTGTTTTGCTTTGGGATCAAATACTTACTTCATTCAATGAGTCATACAAATCAACTTATAACTTGTGTCACGTTTTTTTCCCTGGAGTATTGCCTGATATTCTGTGTCTATTGAAACAAAACCACAATTTGCACACATACTTGTCCTTATACCTATATCTCTATATTTATCTATTTATCTTAATATTTATCTATTTATCTCTGTTTCTATACTCATTTTGTATGAGTGCTTGATGTTTGTTGTATATTTGCTGCTATGACAACTCAATTTCCCTCTGGGATTAATAAAGTCTCTCTGATTCTGAATAAAGATTAGAGAGTGTTCATTCATTTGCAAGTGTGCAAGTTACAAATTGATCAGGGGCTCAAATGTGTTATTTAACCCACTGTATGGCTAAGTCTAGCCAAGTGTAAAAGAAAGCATCAGCACAGTTAAGATAGCTAGATATCATAAAAACATAAAACCAAAGCATGGACCAAAAGGTCAAAACAAACACAATGGTTTGAAGTACTTGGAATGAGCTCTAAGTCAACATGATCAAGGAGCTGGGAACTTATCTGAGTGTGATGGCCATTCACTTTGAGGGTTTTGGAACCCTTTTCCAGGTTACTGCACTGTTTTTTTTTTTTTATTTATTGAGGTAGTCTCTCTATGCTTAAAAACCCATAAGAAATGCAAAGGGCATACAAAAAAGTGCTTCTGTGAGGCTTGTGGTAGCAATGGGCTTTGAGTACTCAAGCTGAGTAGAAAAGTGTGTACTCAAAAGTACAGTACATTTAATATTTCAGGAAAAATACACACTTCGGACTGTAAAAAGACTGATTTTGAAAATATGCTACATAATACATTTGTAAAGTACAATCCATCTGAATTACTTAGTACAAATTAATTTAAGGAAAAAACATGCATGCATTCTAGTAGATGCTAAACCTGTTCAATGCAGTGTGTATAACAGTTTTACTACAACATTTTAAGTGATCAAATATTACAGTTTACTTTCTGCCCCATGATTAAATTACCTCTCAAAAAAGAAAAATGATTGACCTTTCTTCCCTGAAGTAAATACCTGTGGATACTGATGGCTGCTTTGCAAAAGGATCATTCTGAAAAGGGTCACCTACAGGAGAGGAATCAAGCAAAGAGGGACAAAAGACAGTCATAAATTAACTCAAGCTGGAAAATATAAGCTACTTGGAGGAAAGACAACTTAATTTTTAATAGTTTAACTGCATACAAGATCCATCAAAAAAATTAAAAACCCTTTCATTGTATTCATATGCCATATTAAAACCAATTTTTTTTAAGAAAACGTTTTATTAAATACAAAAATAAATAAATAATCATCATCAAATAAAGCAATGCCAAATAAAATAAGGCATACATACAACTTACACTAAGGTATAAAATAATGTAGTCTTTACTTTGTGCTCTTGGAAGGCTTTCTTACATTAAGAGGAGCCAAAAAACATTCTGACTATTATATCTTCTGGTTGAGGTAGATTTGATGTGTGTTCATGTTTATAGACATAGACCTTATTAAATTCTACACTGGGAAAATTCACTTGTTACAGTAGCACAGGGAACAGGAAGAAGAGGTGAATTAGAGATATATTACAAAAAATAAAACCCCAAATACTATACTATGGACAGGTGATTACTATACCACCTGTGGTTACTATACACCAGGATTTTTCATTTTTATATCGACATAAAGTGCAGTGGGATAATAATATACATGCATTTTTAAACAGTATTTATCCTGTGTAGGTACTGTACAGTCTATCTGCTGTTTGGATGAAGGACCTATGATGGTGCTCAGTCCTACACCATGGCTGTAACAGTCCACTGCTTTAGGAGCTGCTCCACAGTCTCATGCAGGGGGTGAGTGGTGCTGTCCATAAAGGACATTAGCTTGGCTAACATCCTCCTCTCACCCACCTCCTCTATGGGGTCTAGGGGAGTGGTCAGGACAGATCTAGCCCTCTTGTCTTGTTGACATCAGCTTCTTTTGGCATCATTATGATGTTGTAAGGTGTCATATTGACAAACAGGTGTGTTGTACGACTCTATCGATGCCCTTTCATATGATATATTACTCAACATGATTTCTTGAAAATTGTTTTCAAGGTCAACTTTGACCTTAGGCACTAACAATGAAGGTCAAGGTCAAATGCTTAGGCAGCCTAGACACTTATGTCCCCCGAGGCCTAGTATATCAATGTGAAATTGGAAGACGATCCATAAAAAATGGTTTTTATTTGTTTTTTCAATACACTGCCCTACGATGTCATAATAATGCCATATGACCTGCTGACATCATCATATTGTAACAAAAACAGGCTTACGTCAGAATGTTGTAATAAAAACATAAAACATCAAAGCTTGAGTATAGCCCTTGCCCTTTGCGGGGAGTTGCACTCACCGAACGCTCTTGTTTTAACGTCTGTTACTTTACTGTGTAAAATAAACTGTGGATGAAAGGAGCAACTATAAAGTTTGCTTTTATTCATGTTCATATTCATATTCATGTTCAGTTAAAGAGGTGGTTTGAGTAAGGTTTGATTAAGGACTCAGCTTTTTCACAGTAATGTGTTTTATGGCAATTACAGTAAGAAGCACGGCTGGAAACTGGAAACTAGAACAAAGTTTTCTTTCACTCAACCTGAGCTCATGGTCTCTATGACGACTATGACAGCATTGTCACTGATTATTGATCATTATTACTTACACAGTCAACTGTCAGTTGTATTATAACAAAGTGGAAGCAATTGGGAACATCAGCAACTCAGGGTCAGCGGATGATGAGGCACATACGCAGAGGTCACCAACTTTCTGCAGAGTCAGTTGCAACAGCCCTCCAAACTTCCAAGTACTCGTCAAATTAGATCAAGAACTGTGCATAGAGAGCTTCGTGGAATCTATTTCCCAATCTGAGCAGCAGCATACAAGCCTTGCATGACCAAGTGCAATGCCAAGCGTGAGATGCAGTGGTGTAAAGCACACTGCCACTAGACTCGAGAGCAGTGGAAACATGTTCTGTGCAGTGACGACTCACATTTCTTTGCCTGGCAAGCTGATTGACAAGTCTTGGTTTGGTGCTTCCTAGTAGAATGGTACTTGCCTTACTACATTGTGCCAATTGTAAAATTTAGTGAAGGGGGAATATAGGTGGGGTTGTTTTTAAAAGGTTTCTGGAAAATTGCCCCTTACTTCCAGTGAAAGGAACTCTTAATGCTTCAGCATACCAAGACATTTTGGATATTTTCATGCTGCCAAATTTGAGGGAAAAGTTTGGGGATGGCCCCTTACCGTTTCAATATGACTCCGCTCCAGTGCACAAAGCATGGTCCATAAAGACATGGATGAGCGAATCTGGTAACCCGATAAAACGCACTTTGGGATGAATTAGAGATGAGACTTGTGAACCAGGACTTCTCATTCAACACAAGTGTCTGACCTCACAAATGCGCTTCTGGAAGAATGGTCAAACATTCCCATAAACACACTCCTAAACCTTGTAGAAAGTCTATTTTCAGCAATATATTTTTATTTTCAACATTTATAACTTTCAAACAACATCATTTATCAAATCAGTTTTCAGAGAGCCAGATGCTGCCTATACTGTATCATGCTGAGCTATTTGTGGGTTGCTGTTGACAGCACTACCTGTGGCCTGCTGTTCTGCCTGCAAGCTGTTGCTCACCACTGTCACCAGCCTGCCACTCCTCACCTGTACCCATGTCCACACCCAGTTCTTTATGAGGGCTTGATGAACTTTTGTGGTGTAGGCCAACATCACCACAGTCAAAAGTTATCCAATTTTACATAGTGTATAAACCACAATCGTATTTAACTTTCAAAAATATTGTAATAGGTCACTCCAATAGATAAATGCCTATCTTAAAAGAGACTGATGTGTTGTAGTCTGATGTCTGTATCATTACAATATAAAATGCCTTGAGAGGACTGTTGTTGTGATTTGGCGCAGAGGGTTTGTTTTTTTTCTCCAACAGTTCCCTTCGGGATGAAGGAGGGGATACCAGACAGAGTGATCGAGGCTGAGGATAAAAAAGAATGGGAAGATGGCCACAAAAGTCATCCAAAACCACATCTCTCCACCAACAGGTAAACTATACGTTGAACAGCCTTGTTCATTCAGGAGCCACAATTAATATTATCATGTCCAACCTGTTCTGCAGCAGGCAACAGAAATTGCGCCACAGAATATTACATGTAATTTACTAAGGTGGGACGTCATGGCTCAAAGAAAGCAAACAATTAACTAGTTATTTTTGTTAAACTCGCAAATTGATGAAAAAAGCTTCTATTACCTTTCATCAATGTCTAAAGAAATAAAAAAAAAAAAAACCAGCAGCCCAAACTTCGTAGCTCCACACACTCAGTCATCTTTAGGCACTCACTCACCCATACTCCCAACATGCAGTGCAGCAAGGAGAGGAGAGGAGAGGATAGCAGAGGAGAGGAATGAGCCATACAGATTAAAAGATTAAGAGGAACACTCAGAGATGGTGGTGCAGTGAAAGTTAAGGGGGATGACAACCTTTGAATGGGTCTGTTTTGAAGGGGTCTTCAGACTGGAAGGGATCAGTGGGAAGCCCTTGAGGTTGACTGTTAAACACAGATGGCTTCACTTTGAATGGGTCCTCCTGTGGAAATTAGAACGCCAAAGAAAGAGACAGAACGGAAGCTTTTAAAATCTCTTGTACTGTGGACGAACAGAATATTGACATTTCTATACACTATGATATGTATAGGTTTTATTTTGTTTGTTGTATTTGTACGAGTAATATTAGCATATATCACAACATATATATCCATGGGATCAGAGTCACACAAGCTGTATCTTTGCATGTCAAAAGCAAGGTATCACTTCTCGTTGCATATGCATTTAATAGAATAAGTTATAATATAATAATAAGTTTGCTTAAATATTTGTGATGACATACAAGTTAAATTAAAAAGAAATCAGAATATGGAACTTCACAAATGGAAAAGGTAACAATGTTCAGGCAGAACAAACGAGCACCAGGTCTACCCAGGATTATAACACCAAGTCCTATGACCTTAATAAATGTTACCCAGCACACTGGAAAATAAAAGCACATCTCTATCAAAGATCCTGACCTGTACTGCTCTCACCATGGCTGGAAATCCTCCATTCTCTCGGTCACTGAAGCCTTCACTCATGTCAGCCAAGTTGGTCATGCTGCCTCCATGGTTTCCATTCAAGGTGCTGTTGTACTGCTCAATGCTTTTAGACACTTCCTGTTGACTGTCTTGAATCTGTGACAGCTTGCTGCGAGCCTGCAGGGTAAACATACAAGCAAACTGTTAAAAGAACATTTCCAGAACATTTTCAATGACACTGGGCTGGTGTGACACTGGTATAACATGTTCCTCTGTGTGAAATTCTCATTTAAATCATACAGTAAAGTGCAATAAGTTGAGGTAATTTAGAATGAACAGAAATTACTGAAAGTTTGCTTCCAGGAAACACTGATCTGTTTCTTTAAGCTAGTTTCAAAAAGCTTTTTTTTTTTTTTTTAAATGTTTTCCTCTTTACAAGAAAGTTTGGCCAAGATGAAAGGCATTGTCTATTATACACACACAACACACCACAGCAGCTGAGACAAACATACACATTGGGTTCCTCTAACTGACTTCATTGATGAGATAAAGAAATGGATTATACATTCTAGTGGTGCCCCCTGTTGACAATTTTTAGACACACATCAACAGGACCTGTGCCCTACCTGGTTGATCTCATCCTGGGTCGCTTTCAGAGACTTGATGATGGTCTCTAGTTGAATCTTGCCTGCAGCCAGGCTTTGTTCCAGCTGATTCTCCTCTTGTTGCAGCCGGCCCAGGTCAGCCTTAGCCCGGCTCAACTCTTCTTCCTGGTTTAGCAAGTCTGACTCTTGGGAGTGGATTTGAGTCTGGAGGTTTGAGATCTGAAGGCAGAAAGCAGTGGCAATAAGGACTGAGTCAGACGTTAAAACTTGCCAAGAGATCATTCTGTGCTAGCTGGTAGCTATTTTACTTCAATATGTCGAAAGATAGAAGAAAAGAAATAAAACTATTTAGCATCATGCTTGTTATCTCAAGGTAATTTTGGCTTCAACAAACACTACACTGAAAACAGCGTATTAGAAATTTAATACATTAATTTTCAGGTATTTTGATTCTGTGATCGCTGTATAATAACTAAGGCAGTACTCCACAAAGGGGAAATGTCTACATTATCACCTTACTCCTCTCTCCCTTACCATCTGAGACTCTTCCTGGCACTTCATCCGGACTTCATTCAACATGTCTTCTAATTTGTGTTTCTGTTGGTCCATCTCCTCCAGGCGGTCTTGGGCATCTTGTTTCTGAGCTTCTAACTCCTGCAGGCTGGTTGTCTCTCTGTCCAGGTCATTCTGCATTTCCTTATAGACAATAAATGAAAGACACTCATGTGTCAGTATTAGTTATCTAATACAGCCAGGCTACTTAATGGACTAGTGTACTGTGCAAAAGTCTTGAGCCACCTCATATTTCTTTATTTTATCTCTAGGAAAATAAGATTGGATATGAGGTGGCTGTAGCTCAGGAGATACTACTAATCAGAAAGTTAGTAATTTGATCCCTGGTGGCTCCAGTCTACATGCCAAAGTATCCTTGGGCAAGATACTGAACCATGTTCATCAGCATGTGAATGCTAGATAGAAAGCACTTGGGCACAGAAAGTGCTTATATAAATCCCATTTTGACCTCGGGACTTCCAGACGATACTCGGCACAGATGTTCCTGTACACTGTGCCGGTCACTTGGTTACAGCATTCCATGTTTGCCCTGACTGCTAGCATCTTGCACCCTGCTGTTATGTGCTGGATTGTCTTAGAAGCATCTTTGCATAGCCTGCACCTAGGGTCTTGCCTGGTGTGGTAAACACCAGCTTCTGTTCATCTTGTGCTTAGCATTTGTTCCCACTCCTCTTCTTTCTCAGGTTTCTGCTGCCTGAGGTATTCACTAAGTCCATGATCAGTTGTGGCCATCTACCTGATGAACCATAGATGTTTGTTGTTTCATCCTGTATAGTGGTTCTAACAATCACTAGTCCTACTCTCAGGGTGCTGGTAAGGAGCTTCCTGGTCTTGATGCCAGTGGCTTTTATTTCTCCTTTGACAATCCTATTATCCCAGCAGGGTATCTGATCACTGGCAGGGCATAGGTACTGACTGCCAAGATATGGTTTTTCCCATTCAGCTGACTCCTTGGGACTTGCCTTACCCTCTGCAGGTATTTGGTGGTTGTGGCTTTCCTAGCAGCCTCTTCATGGTTCCCATTTACCTGTAGTAATTCCAGGTACTTGTAGTTATCCTCAGTGTCTACAATGTTGCCTTCAGGTAGTACAATCCGCTTGCTTTGTTACCATCTGACTACACTTCTCAGTCCGAATAACATTTCAATGTCATTGCTATAAGGTTCTAGTGGTCTGGATCAATGAATGGATGGCTTGTTCACTCCTGGCATACAGCTTGATGTCATCCATGTAGAGCAGGTGGCTGATGTTTCTTCCATTCTGTAGTCTGTATCAGTAGCCAGTCTTATTGATGCTTCTTGTGACTGTTCAACTTAAAGCCAAGCATCTCAGTGATCACTGCTGCTGTGATATAGATCAACTGGTTGGTTTCAGTAATGGTCGCTGAACGGATTGTCTGTAATGCTTCATTAACATCTTCTAGTAGACTTTCAAGGTATATCATGCAGTCTTGGTTATCGCCAAAAAAGGATTTCCAGGTTTCCAGCTTAGCCATGATCCTATTTCTCAGGTTAGCTGCTCTCCCACTCAGTCTTGGGTAGGGATGATGATATCTCCTACCTGACCAGACATCCTGGCTCCCCTTGCCGTAGTATTTGTGTTGTACCTCATCAGTCTCTAGTGATGATAGCAGCTGATTCTTCCAAATGTTGGAACAGTGAGCTACTATTTGTTCAGATCTTCCTGGGAAAGCTAGGAGAGGGAGAATCTGCTTCTATATAAATGAAGGTTGGTGTCACAGTGTTAACCACCACCCCCCCAAACCTTCATATACACACACATACATACATATATACATACATACACACTTGGTCAATAAAGCTGATTCTGAGGCTAATAGCTCTTTGGGAACCACCTTGTTAGTTCAAAATTACAATTCTACACCTGTCAAACTGTGTTGTCTTTGGAATTTTTGTAGATTCAACTAATAACATGGGAACAAATTTTTTCTTTTTGCAAAAAGCTGCTTGTAACAAAGTACCTAAAGATACAATTTAAAATTGGTTTCTTTAGTTGGGTGCATTTTTATGCTCGAATGATTCATAGTTCAGTGTTAAGTGGCTGAACAAATAAAAATAAATATTCCCCTGAAAATGGTCAAGAACTGTACTGAAAATGACTAAAAATGCAGTCAATGTCTAAAGAAAAACTTTAAAAGGCCTCGAGAAAGCCTATAGAAGTACTGCTCAAGACCAATTAAAAAAATATAAATAAAAAAATATTACAATATAAAGAAATGAGCAGTGCCTCAGTACTATACATGTACATTAAGGACAGAGAGTACACATCCAGTTGCTACCAACTGACAATAAGCAAACTGTCCTCACCTGCACCTCGGCACTCTTATGTCTGATGGCCTCCTCTGCTTCCCTGATGTCCTGCTCAAGAGTGTACTTTTCCCTGTACAAAACCAGAAACATTCACACAAACACAGGCACATTTATTTTCTAATTGTAAAGTTTTATAATATATAAAATAAATACAGAATAAGAATAAATAAATGAAAAGTGTATTTTACTGGTGTCAATTAAAAAAAACCTTTGTGTACAACTTGAGAGAAGAATCATACAAAATGTATTTTTATTTCCCAAAACAAAATTATCACATCTTTGTGAATTAGTGCCTCATTTCTTGTGTACTTAACATGTGTGATATATAATGTGAGGTATTTGGTGCTATGGGTGTATATATTTTTGTGGGCTAGTATTTAGTGCCCTGTTCAGGACAACCCTGTGTTCTAATATAGAACACTCCAATATTTTGCTGCTTAAACTTTATAGGTCAATTAACATCTCCCTATTGCAGCAGGTTTTATGCAAGTCTTGCATAGTAAAGAAAAACTCATTTACAGAGAATCTACTGCACACATATGACAGATATACTAGGTAGTTTGTGACTACTGGTGGTTTGACAGACTACATAGCAATCTGTGTATTCTGGTCCTCAGGTATCAAGGCTGATAGAAATGATTACATATAAAGTATATGAAGCCTATTTAAACTGCTAAAAAATAATCAAGGAACACTTTGAAAAACATTAGATCTGAAATGGGGAAAAAAACGCTGCATCTCAAATGAGTATTTTGTATGACCCCCACGTGCTTATATACATGTCTGACAAGGTCAGGACATGCTCCCAATAAGACGGCAGATGGTGGGGTATATTCTCCCAGATCTGGATCACTGAGCTCCTGGACAGTCTCAGTTGTAGTCTGGCAGCATTGGATAGACTTAAATTTAATGTCTCAAAAGTTTTTTGCTGGATTCAGGTCAGGCGAATGTGGGAGCCACTAAATGGTATCAATTCCTTCATCCTCCAGGAGCTCCCTGCAGACTCTCGCTACATGAGGCCAGGCATTGTCAGGGACCACGAGGAGCCAAGGACCCACCACACCATGTCTGACAATGGGTCGAAGGATTTCCTCCTGATAACGAATGGCAGTCAAGGTGCTGTTGCCTAGCCTGTAGAGGTCTATGCATCTGTGTTGGATTTCGTGCTTAGACTGCGGGATTACTTGTGGTTTCTAGAGTATTTAAATGTAGAAGAGAAGGCAGAGCCTTCAGCTTTCAGGCCCCTCTTATGTGGAACCAGCTTCGAGTTTGGATTCGGAAGGCAGACACCCTCACTACTTTTAAGATTAGGCTTAAAACCTTCTGTGGCAGAGGTGTGGTCCCTGGCTCAGCTGCAAGGGAGGAGTGGTGCAGTGAGCTCAAGGGGGCAGTGCCAGGGAGGCAGGTGAGACCACAGGTGCTGGCGATTGTACTGATGGAGTCTCTCTTTTCTCCTATAGAGTGAGGTGAGAGGCGAGGGTGGTTGTTGTGTGCCGAGACCAGCAGAACAGACTGTGTGTTTGGGTCTGTAAGTTAAAAAAAACCTTGAAAATAAAAAAAGACACTGTGAAAGCAGCTATTGCATGTGTTGGGTCCTTGCCACAAGTGGTGCCGAAACCCAGGAGTGGGAATGTCTGACCCACACGACCCGCCACCTGCCCAGCCTGTGCAGCTCTTGGCGCAGATGCTGGCGGAGATGGCAACGATGGCCCGAGACCAGGCGGCTGCCCAGCGGGAGCACCTGATCAAGCTGCAGGAGCACATGGACCGGCAGACCCAGGTCCTGGAGTGGCTGGTTGGGGCCACTGCGCCACCGCCGCCCCCTCCACTGTCGGTGGCGATGCACCGAATGGGGGACGGTGATGATCCCCAAGTTTTTTGGAGGCTTTCCGGGCGACGGCGGAGGCGTGCCAGTGGACTCAGGCGGAGTGGGCCCCGCGTCTGCTTCCACTGCTGTCGGGAGAAGCTCAGACGGCAGCCCTGAGCCTACCGCCAGCATCGCGGGGCAGCTTCACCGACGTGAGCCGGGTGGTGTTGGATCGGATGGGCCTTGCCCCAGAGGATCATTGTTGGCGGTTCCGCGCCTGCATGCTGACCGGGGAGGATCGGCTATCCACGTGGGCTCGCAAGCTGCACGACGCGGCGGTGCGATGGCTGCAGCCGGGGCCGTCGGCAGGGGAGGCCCAGCTGGTGGACAAGGTTGTACTGGAGCAGTTTGTGGAGGGGCTGCCGGCGGATATAGCAAGGTGGGTCCGGTGCCACAGACCCGCGAGCCTGGAGGTGGCGGTCACGCTAGCGGAGGACCACCTGGCCGCCAAGGAAGAGGAGCCTGGAGAAGGCAACCGGCTACCAAGCAAGCAAACACCGGTGCCGGTACCAAGGCGACAGATACCTGCGCCTGCACCGGGAGAGCGGGCCCCGGTGTTGAGTCCCACTAAGCTGTTTGCTTCTGTTTTGCCTCCCCAGGGATCGGAGGCAACCAGCACTGCCCCTGAGCCACGTAGAGCGGCACAGACGCTGGGGCAGGAGTGCTGGAAGTGTGGGTGGCCGGAACACCTGAGGAGGGACTGTTCTCTGATGGAAGTGGGACAGGTGTTCCGCGTCCCCGGTGCCCCAGCACCCTCCCCCAGTCCAGGAGGGACGTACAGCATTCCGGTAAGGACTCAAGGGGGTATACGCCATGCTTTGGTGGACACGGGCTGTACGCAGACCCTCGTGCACCAGAGCTTGGTTCGTCCCGGGGCATTGCTGGAGGCAGAGTGGGTGGCGGTAAAGTGTGTTCATGGCAATATTCACAGGTATCCCATAGTGCCACTGTTGTTAAAATATAAGGGCAAAACACAGTATTAAGGCTGCAGTTAGCCCGCGCCTGTCGCATCCCCTAATTTTGGGCACGAATTAGCCAGGGTTTAATCATCTGTTGGGGCAGTACGCGGGGATGCAATCACGACCATTAGTAGCGTGTAGCATCTGTAGCACTGTGTAGCACTCAGTGGTGACGCGGGGTCGTCCGACACTGACACCGGGGAGGGGGAGATAGCGGGTCCCTCTAGGGAGGTCCCACCGGCTCCGGAAATTCCCCCCATGGGAGATTTCCCACTGGAGCAGTCTCGTGACGACACCCTACGCTCAGCCTTCAACCAAGTGATGGAGATCGATGGTCACGTGGTGCGCCCTGAAGCCGTGCAGACCTACCCGCGCTTCGTATTGCTGAAGGATAGGCTTTATCGAGTGAGTCGTGACACTCGCACGGAAGAGACATACACCCAGTTGTTGGTGCCATAACGCCGCCGGGAAATGATTTTGCAGGCGGCTCACTATAACCCCATGGCGAGGAATATGGGATATGACGAAACTGTGGAGCGAATAACGGCGCGATTTTATTGGCCAGGCATCCGGGCGGATGTGCACAACTGGTACACATCCCGCCCGGAATGCCAACTCGTTAATCAGCCAGCCATACCAAAAGCGCTGTTGCGCCCGCCCCCACTAATGGAGGTCCCGTTTGAACGCATTGGAACGGACCTCGTCGGTCCATTTCGCTGGAGTGCACACAGCTATCGCTTTGTATTAGTTCTGGTTGATTATGCAACGCGATACCTGGAAGCAGTGCCGTTGTACACCATCTCTGCAAAAAGCGTGGCGCAGGCACTGTTTCAGGTCATCTCTCGAGTCAGTATTCTGAAAGAAATACTGACTGACCAGGGCACATCGTTCATGTCTCGCCTCACTCTATAGGAGAAAAGAGGGACTCCATCAGTACAATCGCCACCACCTGTGGCCTCACCTGCCTCCCCGGCACCGCCCCCTTGAGCTCACTGCACCACTCCTCCCCTGCAGCTGAGCCAGGGACCACACCTCCGCCACACTTTCCTTTTAAATAAAGAATACAGTTAGGGCTGGATTATGTGACCCTGAATCTTCCCTTAGTTAGGCTGCAATAGCTCTAGGGAGCTGCTGGGGGATTCCCATGAAGCACTGAGTGTTGCTGCTGGGGAAGTGTTTCCTTGTCACACTTTTTTCACTTACTATGTGTTTACACACCTCTCTGCATTTAATTAATACACTGCTCAAAAAAATAAAGGGAACACAAAAATAAGCCATCCCAGATCTGAATGAATACTTTGTTCTTTACATAGTTGAATGTGCTGACAACAAAATCACACAAAAATTATCAATGGAAATCAAATTTACGTGCCTGTATGACCTCCCTACAATGTCTGGGCATGCTCCTGATGAGGTGGCGGATGGTCTCCTGAGGGATCTCCTCCCAGACCTGGACTAAAGCATCCGCCAACTCCTGGACAGTCTGTTGGTGGATGGAGGGAGACATGATGTCCCAGATGTGCTCAATTGGATTCAGGTCTGGGGAACGGGCGGGCCAGTCCATAGCATCAATGCCTTTGTCTTGCAGGAACTGCTGACACACTCCAGCCACATGAGGTCTAGCATTGTCTTGCATTAGGAGGAACCCAGGGCCAACCGCACCAGCATATGGTCTCACAAGGGGTCTGAGGATCTCATCTCAGTACCTAATGGCAGTCAGGCTACCTCTGGCGAGCACATGGAGGGCTGTGCGG
>VVHJ01041221.1:90783-113511 GCA_015107715.1 Tylochromis polylepis | reverse complement strand
ATAATTTAAAAAAAAAAAAGGGTGTGGGGGGGGGGGGGGTTCTGCATATTTGTATAAAAGGAAAGTAATCAAGTCTGGATTGTGAACTTACACCATCATTACTCACGTAAATTCAAATGTAATGCATGCATGTTCATATGCACGTTTTAACAGTTTCAGTTTTAAGAATTTGCTAGTGTGTATAAAGTAGACAGATACTATAGAGGCATTTTGGGACAACCTGCCCTTATTCTCTATCATCAGCACAGCTTCCAAAATTAAATAGTTTGTGACAGCACTAATGAAGGACAGATTTCAAAAATGAAGGGATGTCTGGGGGGAAAGGAGAAAATGGAGAGGGAAAAGAAGAAGAGGAATTGAGTTTTAAGAAGAATACAAGGAGAAGAGAGTGCAGATTTAAAAACCCCAATATGTGAGGATACACTCTTATTACTAATGAGGGGCAGATGACAGCAGTGGGGGGTTGAGAGCATCACTTTAGCTGTTGACGTGACAGAAATATAACTAAATATCACTAAAAACAAAATGTGAGAGTCAATATGTAACTAACATACGAAGATGAATTCGTTTCACTGCCACAGCATCAACAACTCCAAGCACGCTGCTGACTTAGAGACTGCCAGTCTGAGATATCTGGATTGGTTTGTGGGAAGAAAGCAGAAACTCCAGGATTGCCCCAAAAATGCAAGGGATGTTCTGCTGAACAAGGCAATTACAACACCACCGTGCCGCTGTGGAGCTGCGCAAAGGCAACCAGCAGTTTGAATTGATGGATGTGATTTTGTGTGCATGACACAGTGAAAGCACCATCTGTGTTTTCTTCATCTCTGCAATGTGTGCAGCGTACGTCCAAATGTTTTGGATGGAATCAGATGGAGCGAAAACAAAAAGAAAAGCAAGGAATTGTACAAACAATTCAATTGTTTGGAAGTGTTTGTGCTTTTCCTGAGCGTCAGTTTTCGAGTTCACTTTAGCCTTTTTCAACCCAGCATGAAACCCGACTTACGAATGAAGCAATAAGAAAAGGAAAGAAAAACTTTTCAAATTTAAAAACAAAAAACCTTACCAAGCCTTATGAAATAGATTTATTATCCCTGGTCTACCGGTCACTTGACATGTCCGATTTATACACGCGCAAACAGCGTCATGTCAGAAACGGTTGTTTGGAAGTGAGTGACAAACGGCCCATTTGTTTCACTGACTTCTAAGGAGCATTTTTATTATAACATAACATTATAAACAGGGTTTGTATGTAATGTGGCTGACAGTCAGTCAGTTTTCATGTCACTGCTTAATTTTACGATTTTACATCCTTGTAATGGCGTCCTTTCTTGGTCAGGTCTCCCTTTATAAATGTTGAGCTCAAGAGGTTAAATAAAGGTTAAAATAAATTAAATAAGGTTAAAAAATTATTAGCAGTCAAATTTGAAGATTGTTTAAACTTTCTCTTTGATGCAGGGATTCTACTGCCAAGCTTCCTAATCATGTGGATACTTTTGAATCTGTGCTTTCTGAAAGGAGTAGTGAACAATAATTGCATTGCATATAAAAAAGAACATTTTAACACTATTATATGCAGTCCCATAGAAATCCAAGTATAGTCCTTTTATTGCTTCTATTGTAGTCTTAGTTGCTTGTGGCGGCCTGTATGTTCCTGCGCTTCAAGGCTCCACATGTTGTGTGTTCAGAGACATTCTTCTACATAACTTGGTTTCAATAAGCAGTTATTTGAGTTACTGTTGCCTTCTTATCAGCTTGAAGCAGTCTGGCCATTCTCCTCTGACCTCTGACATCAACAAAGCGGACTGGATATCCTTTCGGACCATTCTCTGTCAAGATGTTTGTGCGGGAAAATCCCAGCAGATCAGCAGTTTCTGAAATGCTCACACCAACCCATCCGTCACCAAAAACAAGCCATGTTCAAAGTCACTTAAATCTCCTTTTCTTCCTCATTCTGATGCTCAGTTTGTGCAGTTTCAGAAGGTCTTCTTGACCATGTGGCTCATTAGAGATCGGTCAGTGAGCACATATTAATAGATATAAATAGATATAAAAAAAAATATCTCTCTTACTTAACAAGTAATCTACTTGTTAAGTAAGAGAGATATTTTTTTTATTTTTGGCAGGTGGGGCAGAAAGATTCTTTATGAATGCTAGTGTGACCACGAGAGTATGTTTTTTTGGGTTTGCTTCCCTTCTTCTTCTTTTACTGCCTCTCTGCGTGCAGTTGTTTTTACTCTGATGTCCAACCAAGCTCTAAATCAACATCAGTGCTGTATATTACAGAAAATGATTCCACCTTTAAGCTGATGCCAAAGATACTGAAGCTCTCCTCTCCTTTCCTGAACATTAAAACCACATTTAACAGCATGGGACAGCTATATGAGATATATGGTTAAGTTTTAAACTGATATGTCACGATGTATTTTGAAATATCAAAACATTTGTTCATTGGGTTCAGACCCACTAAAGTTTTATTTAAAGTCCTCGGGTCTTAAAAAAAATAAAAATAAAAAATACATTACATATGATGCATGTGTGTCCACAGCAGATAATGCATTAGATCTGTGTTGAAGAGCATTAAAAGCTTTTTCCTGTCTCTGTAAACATATGGCCCATTGTCAAAGCAGCTAAGCATCACTGAGAACATTTTACTGAAGCCTGCCTGATGTGGACCATCGGCCAACTGAACCTCAGAGCATCAGGTCACAGAATACTTTACAATAATTGTCCAAGACCAGAACATTTTCCACACACATTAACTAAATTATTAACAAAGCTGGAAGGTTTAGCCAGTGGAGACCAGCTGGGAAGATAAATCAAGCTGTTTAGGAGAGCCTAATGGGTTTCTAAGGTAGAAGACAAACTGATGAGTCACACTACAACATAAAAGTGTTCTTTTTTTACTGAAGGGATTTCCAAACCAATCGCGTTAAAGGTCACTTCAAAAAGCCTTTTGAATTTTCATTTTAATCGAAACACAATCTGAAAGACTGAAAACAGTTTCGAAACATTTAGGAATGGAAAAACTTATTAGATGTAAAATGTTTTAGGTTCTGCTCTTTTTCCAATCGCGAAGCTCAGATTTCTTGATGTTTTATTCCTTCTATTGCAGTATTGTTTAGACACTTTTCAGCAACACAATGCTGACGTTTAGTAAGTGTCTTATAATGGAATTATTAACCTATGGCAAAGCAGTCTTCTCTCTTTGGCTCCAGGAATTGCAAAAACTGTTACTGGTTACTTACTTTAGTGTGTTTCAAGATGAAAACATGATAATAACATGTTCATCTAAATAAAGCATAAAAAATAAGCTTAATAAAGATTTAACGGTATTCACATCAAATAAATATCTTATAATCTAGCAAACAACATGTGTATGATGCTGTTATTAACATCTTTGTTGTCTTATGCAAACACAATGCGGAGAAGAACTGATTAGAAATCTTCAGCTTCAACACAGACTATGACTGAATAACTGTTTGCTGAGTTACTGAAAGACTTTTGTCATGGATTTATTTATAAATGCATAAATTATGCTGAACAGGAGAAAAAAAATCCATCCATTTACTTTACATGTCTAGCGTGTGTTATTCATTTAAAAGACGGTGAATTTATTGTGATTTAAATATATATACATATGTGTTAATAAATAAGTAAATTAAAGGTTGTTTTTTTTTTAAATTATGATTAAAAAATGTGTATGTAGACAGCTGCTCTGAAATGCAGATGTGCCATGAAGGCAATAAACTGCAATAAAAATATGAGATATTTAATGTTTCATGTTCACTTGTTTTATCTTTTTATCTGTCAGAAAGAAGACAGAATAAAAAAGGAGGACTTGGAAAGAAGAAGGAGCGAAAACGGCTACAACTGCACACCAGTGATAGTGTTGGCAACTCCACAAACGGAACAACCACAGGGGAGCAAAGACATCACGGAGATCCCTGAGGGGGAGACAGACATGATGTAACATGCAACATATATGAAAATATGTCATAAATCCATATCGTTTCCAAACACCCAACCACACAGGTCAGAAGCATATATCAAGACTTCCATCTACCAAAACCCAAAAACTAAAACAAGTTCCTAAGATGCCGTGCGCTTGACTAGTGTATTAAAACTGTCTAAAGTAGCAGCTTGGTGCAAGGCATAAGAAAAGTCTCCCTTCATCAGCTAAAGCCACCATTAATCTGATTCCTCGGACTGAAATCCTCACAAAAAACTTCCTAATTTCAAGCTTACCATGTTGAGCATGCAGGAGCAGCGACACACGAACCTTCTCTCAGTCATTTTTTTTTCAAATAATTATCCATTTTTAGTGATTTTATAACCACAGGTTTTTACACAGCTACATTTTCTTTGGTCATTTTATCAGTTTAGCAGAAATTTCAAGTTACAGTTATATAATTAATATTGAGTGCAGATTTAATTTTAGAGGTTGAAGTAAAATGCCATATTAACAGGTTGGTAATTACAGATGACCTATTTTTATTTAGGTTTAAGTTTCGTGTACAGTTTTTGGCTTTTCTTCAGTGTCTATTAATAAATTAAGGAGCTTAAAAAAAAATCACACCCTACCCAAAAAAAATCCCACATAACTCAGAAGCTTAAAGTCCTGGTTGTGCATAGAAAAGAGCAGTGGTTGGTGAGCAAAGGATTCTTAAATAGTAAAGACAAACAGCATCCAGCTAAGTAAAGAACACCCTCCAGGGGGTAGGCATATCATCATCCAAGCACAAAGAGAAGATTACATGAGAGCAATGACCAGAAACTACCCATCAGCCCCAAGAAGAGACAGACGACAAAAGCCAGAGCAGCTCTAGTACAGACAGACCGGACAGAAACTTGGATCAAATTGTACTGCAGAAATATTCAGTTCAATTTTATTTATACAAAATATGTGAAGAAAAGAGCATGTCAAAAGCTTGGAATGGCATACCTACTATATAATCTGCAGAACACTGTGGAGGAAAGAAAGGTGTGCTTTGCTTCCCGTGATCATCAGTATTTATTGAACTGTGGTGTGTGTAGAGCAGTACTTTCTACTCATATTTAGCCAAATGCAGCAGAAGCAACCCAGAAGTTTCTGAAGCTCACAAAGTAAAAACTGAAGACAGATGTTATAAAAGCAAAGAGCGTGACATAAGTGTCATAAAGAGGCTTTTTTTTTTTTTTAATTTAAAAAAAGTGTTCATTATTTCCAGAGTTTAGGCTATCATTGCCTACAAATTATTTTATTTACTTTACATGTATTTGAACTCCTGAAAACTGTGCATAGTGTCTGTTATTCATCATCATGATAAAACTAATATAACTATAACTTGAATCAGTTTAAGAAAATAGCCAAAATAGCCACAACAAAGCCCTCAGTATCCAACAGAAAATAATGTTAGCAAGAGCCCAAATTGTTCTTTGCTTCTTCTTCTTCTGCAGTTTCTAAAGTTGCTATTCCAGTGAGCCTAAAAATGATAAGACATACTTTATTTATCTCAGCAGTTGGGAAATTATTGCCACAGCAGCCTGAACATGAAAACCAAACAAAAAAGCTTTAGAAGTCCCACATAGTCAAGCTTGTCACCATAGAGTTTAACTTCACACTATGTATTTAAATCACAGCGACGGAATTTATGAATTAAGAATTGTATTTAGTTATATGCCAGCTTCTTTCTTTTTTTTCTCGACTGACTTGTGTGATATTCACAAGTATACCTTGGTATGCATATTTGGTGTAGGCGGGTGTAGCAAGATTGAATATGTGGGCATTTCGTTTTTTTCAGAGCTGATAAATGGCTTTGTCTCTTTAACAGCTTGCTTGCATGTATTTATCAATATTTCAAGGACAAAGTGGCATTTTTTTTGATCCACAACATGAGTGTACATTTCAATAAATGTATATTTTGATGCGGCAGCCATTGTGCACCGTTTTGTTAACAGACAAACTCCAGCTGATCTATACGAGTTCTCCCTTCTTTAAAATGCTTAAATCCATCTCTTGTCCTTTTGTGCACTGAGATTTTCCCTTTTGTTCTTCCCCTTACAAAAGTAAACCAAATACTTTTTGTTCATATTTAACTTAGTAATCATATCTTCCAAACTTTTAAAGAAGAGAGCAAAAAGGATCTAATTAAAATATTCATTTTATATTGTTCATCTTTAACACAGCCTGAACTCTCTTGAACAAACTTTCTTGTCCTTTCTTGACGTAGTCTTCAGGATTGGTTCTCCAGGCTTCTTGAAGGACATTCAAGGCTCTTCTTTGAATATTGGCTACCTTTTTCTTCCATTCTGTGTCGAGATGATCACACAGTGGTTAAATAATGTTAAAGTCCAGGCTTTGGGGAGGCCAATCCATGACTGATAGTGTTCCATTATCTGTTCTTCTATCCAGGTGTGCTGGTACTGCACTTATTGTCCGATTGAGATTGAGACTGAAATATGAAACTGTTGCCTATCAAATGCCCTCCAGATGGTACTGCACGGAGAATCAGACAGTACTTTTCTGTGACAATAATTCTATCAATCTTAACAAGATCCCCAACCCTCCTGGCTGCCATGCAACCCAAACCATGACAGAGCCTCCACCGTGTTTTAAAGATGGCACTCACTGTTACAACTCTCTCCTGGTGTCCTCCATACATATTTAACTAAAAGTTTCAAATTTGGACTCATCACTCGATAAGACCTGCTGCCACTGATTTTCAGTCCAGTTCTAGTGTAACCTCAGCCTTGTCTTCCTGCTTTCTTCCTTAAGAAATGCTTCTCAGCAGCCAATTTTCCACTGAGACCATGAAGGGCCGGATAAATCTCTCAGGTCCTGTGTCAGGTCTTTGGTGGATTTTTGTCCCATTTTTCCAGAATGTGACTCCCAGATAGTGTTCATCTGTTGTAAATAGTTTTTTTTAATGCTTTTTAAGGGATTTTTTATTAATACCCAAAGTCACAATGCATGTTGTTTTCCTGAGTGCATATTTTTTCCTATATTAGTCTAAGTACTTCTCACTATGGAATCCTTTAGATGCTTCTTAATTTTAGAGAAGTGGCAGGTCTTCACTTACACAACAGCAGCAAACATATTTTCACATTGCTGCTAACCAATACAACAGCATTACGAGGCCACTGCAGCTTTTCCGAGCACACACTGTGCAGAAAGCTGAGCAAGAACAGTCTATAAACCAAAAAAGAAAAGAGAAAACATCAGAATTACATAAGGATATCAGCTAAAATATCCATTTTTAGTTAGTTAATTACTCTCCAATGGACAACAGAAGTTGAAAGTCATCTTTTATTGCACAATAAAAGATCACACATACCATGTTTTGACTCATGAGATTGGTCCACATGGGAATACAGAGAGTTATACTTACAAAGAAAAAAAAAAGAAGAAAATAAAAGATAAAAACCCCACCACATAACTTATTTATTAATGACCGGGTTTCTGATTTCAGGATCAGCCAGTGAATCACAGCCTGGTGAATTACGTTGCACTTGGTTCAGCAATGCTTGGTGAGGGCCTGCAAACAGTCAAAATATTCAACTTGCCCCGCGTTCTGGAGGGCGGTTTCACAGACATGAACTGGACAAAGGTGGTGAAGTTTTTAGATCCAGTCTAAAGATTTATTTTACAGTTGCCTTTCACCATTTGTCATCATTATACCTAAACTGCAGTTATCTTATTTTTAAATTGCATGGTCGCTTTAAACTTTAAGTGACACTTTCCCTTGAGGAAGACGGTGCAACGAGCTAAAAGCAAATTCAAGAAAAACATGGCCGGTAATTCAAAGATAAATTACGATTAGGTGCTCCTGTCACTTTCAATATAAACCCATGTTGACAACTTCTGGGAGTGAGAGCATATATCAAAGGCAACAGTTTTTCCACCACATTAATGTCTGAAGTTGACAAAGGAGAAGAAAATAATTGCCTGGGCAATAATTCACGTTATGTCTTATGCCAAGAAAATATTTCAGTGTCTGTGAAATTCGACTGCAATGAACTGGAAAAACACATATGGAGACTGATATTTTTCAGCTTTTGTAATGACTGGCTTTACAAAGAAAATAAGTTGTAATATTTTTATGGAATCCCTTTGGACTGTTTTCAGGGGTTCTTTAACTTCTGAGGCTGCGTATCAGGGGTGCTCTTCTAATAAGCCACATGGGGGGCTCGAACAATGGCACTGAAATAGACTCATCAGTCCCTAATATAACCCTGAACACTGTCAAATAACACGAAGGCTTCATAACCTGTTAGCTTGAACCTATCAGGATGGAGAAAGAAACAAATACATAACATCCTTACCCGGATTTAGTGGGTAATAAATTTGCATGATGTTGTACATGTTTTTTAATCAGAGGGCTAACTTTGCAGTTTTAACTTTAAATACATGATTAACACGTCACAAATCTGACAGACTGTTCAGGTACTTTGTTTGAACAGGTGCCTGCGCTCAGCATCTGCAGCAGGGCAGATTCCCTAGTGTCAGCTCCAAAACCTGCTCGTTTTCAGTCATCTTCTCATTTTAGAGGAAAAAATAAACAACTTTTTAAGTTTTTGAAAAAGTATGCTACTGTACTGCAGCCTCAGAATGGATCCTGCAACTGCACACTGTACCAAAGGGTGGATCACGCTGGATTACTGTGGGGACTACGAAAAGCAAATAAAGAGGAGGTATTCTAAGAACTCTTAACCGTTTAATTTTGATGTAATTACATCTATAAAAAAAAGAAGAAGAAAAATAAAAAAACAGAACATGTGACATTACCAGATACTTTAACTTCCACGTGAACCAAAATGCTTTTGTCTTTGAGAAAACTTAACAAAACCAGCCACTGATCAGTCATGAGACAACAACGTAAAGACGAGAACTGTACAATAAATACATTTTTTTTTATGATAAGAGATAAACGCTTACATTTTTGAGGTGACTGTTTTGAAGAACATTTAAGTTAACCAACGAGAACTTCAATGAAAAGAAAAACACTGTTAAAGAAGGCATGGTGTGACATGAAGAGACAATACAGAGCCATCGCCAGTCGACCTGATTGACCTCCCCCCTCCCCGGGCTGTGGTTACATACTGCACCTACAACTTTGTTTCAAGTTTTTGCACAAGAATAAGCCACTGTAAGCAAATGATGTGCACACATGACCTCTGGAACGCGACGCTTGCCCGTTCCTTTTAGATAAATCATCTGTGGTGCAAAGCGACTGGCTTCCCCTTCTGGTTTGCTCTTTCAGGAATCTCGAATAACACACAACAACAATCAAATACTTAGGCTGCATACATACTGTGTGCGCATTATCATCCTACATGTGCTGGATACCAGACACAAGGCCCCGTGAAGGAAGAGAATTCTAAAAGATTAAGTAGCATTCCTCAAAGGGAAATTCTGATATTTCTCAACCTGTGTCTTATTCCTCTAATTATCAGCAGATTTGTTGTGGAGATTTGAGAAGCCAGACACTGCTAAGAATGTAACAGGTCAGGGTACGAAGCATGAATAATTACAGCTCTGAGTGCAAAGAAAAAAAAGCTTTAAAAAAAACGACTGCAGCAGTGAACTGCAAAGCAGCTAGGGCGCAGCGCTCGTCTCCATTAACTTTACAGCTTTATTCGATAAAGTGTGCACGGTATTTACACTACAAGTTTACTTTGGGATTCTGAAAGTTGCAGACCCTAACCCTAACTCTTCAATAAGAGTCTGAAATTTAGACCCAGACTGAATAATCCCAGAATTTCCCTTTAAAGAACAGCATGGCATCATCTAATGATAAAATCCAACACTTACATTTTCAAATGTTAACCACCTTCCAAAAGATAATCGCCACACTGGAAACGTGAAGTCAAGATAGCGTGCAAGTGAGGCTCACAAAAAGAGAAATGAAAGCAATTTTAGAGGCACTGGTAAGCAAACAGTCACTTTTTGTTAACTCTCCATTTGTGCTTTGAGGGATGACTGATTGGCTTTTAGGAATAAATGTAGTGATTTGAGCAGTGGTACCTTCTGTTACTGTTGGCGTCTGAAGATAATGCACATCACCAACGCCATGTACGCATAAAAACAAAAAGGAAAGACAAACAATAACATGACCCAATAAGGAGATGTAATTGAACATCTATACAAAAAAAAATACTCGCTAAATAAGGCATTTTACTTTGAATAATACATAATGAAACTAACAGAAAAAGAATGTCATATTTGGTGAAAGTTTGGCAAAGCAAAAGAAAAGTATAATAAATTATATGTAGCCACAAACTTGTGACAAGGCAACAACTATGTTTGTTTGTTTTGTTTTTTTTCCCCAACAAGAAATATGACCTGCAAGGACGAGACAGAATAGGAACTGCTCCACCACAAAACGTGTGCGCATGCATGCACACATACACACATACACACTTTCTCCCATTGCAGCACACTCTCGCACACACACACACACACACACACACACACACACACTCACGCACACACACAATGGAAAGTAAAAGACCACATGGAAACAGGTTAACATTCACAAAAAGACATTGTGCAAAAATAATGTTTTCATATATGAAAACAAAAAGAAGTGAAGTTATACGTTACATCAGAAACATCTGACATATACCCCCAAAATACACACCCTGTTGTGAAAAGACTGAATAAAACCAGCGACTTGCATCCTTTTAATGTACAGTACAGTCTGTTCGATACAGAAAAAAAAAAAAAAAAAGCGGGACTAAGCTCTATGCAAAAATCCTCTGCGCATTTGTCAAGTATTTTTCCCCCCAATGGAGGAACAAAGTAAAGACAATGAAGAAATCAATGGTGTGCTTAAAAAAAATTTAAAAAAAAAAAAATAGCAATATACAGTGATAGATTTACATATTTAGAAACTCTTAGTATGAACTGCTATTAAAATTAAAGTGAGGGGGGAAAAGCCAGAGTGATTCATACTAATAGTATATCCCTCCTCTCCTTATTTTATCTGTTCTTCATTCTTTAAAAAAAACAAAACAAAAAAAAAACAGACTGTTCCCTTTCCCTGGACAGATGGTCGACACAGCACAGGTAATCTCTCTCTGAACACAGAATCCCCACACTAAGGAGAGAAACGGGAAAAGGACAGTTTGGGGGGGGACCGACTGATGCTACAGGTCATGATTGTAATCATTATGCAGCAGTCATTTTGCTCTGTTCCTGATGAGATGCTGGTTACCTGATTTGGTGGAGATAAATGCAATTTAGGACTTGATGAACCCCAAGGGACAAAAAAAAAAAAAAAGCACCTTCTTTTCCTCTTCTCTCCCGCAGCCCTCCCTCCCCACCCCTGTGTTTGCAAGACAGGATATCACATCCGCCTCCTACCGCCCCCTGGTGGCCAGGATGAGCTCTTAGCTTTGACGTCCATGTCCTTTCATGTCTTCTGATTAGAGCTAACTACTTGAGGGGAAGGGAGGGAGGTGGGGGTCTCCCAAAGTGACTTTGTGGCTGAGTTAAAAAATAAAATTACATGAGCTAAAAAGTGATGAAAAAACAAATCTCATGATTGTTCCTTGCATTTATAAACAAAAGCAAATGAGAAAGCATATGGCTACGCTTCTCTTGATTCATGTTCGGAATTTCTGCTGTGCTCCTGTTGTGGGAATCTGGATTCATCATCTAGTGTTCACATTAGATTTATCTTCGTGATCTACTTTATGGAGGAGTTACTGCAGCAGTAGCACAATATTAAGAATCATAATAACATTATAATCAAAATAAAATATGCATCTAAAGCATGGAGAACTGGCAGAATATCTTAAAGTTAGGATTTAACATCTGTGACTGTGATGGACTAACCTGGCTCGTATTTTGTGATCTTCTAGTTAATGTTACTCTCACAATTTTGTTAATTTTATTAGGTATAAAACTAGTAGAGACAAATTAATTTCTTCTGATTTGGCAGCCTTTTTAAATGCACAAAACATACTTTTATTCAAGGACGCCCACAGTCATATCAAGGTGATTTAGATAAATTTCAAAAGGGCTACACTCTAAAATCTTTGTGGGTCTGTTGTGTTTCTGCAGCAGACACTGCCTCTTGCATATTTAGGTACTTGGGTTGTTTTTTCTGTCACGATCAACTAGGAAAAGATGTTTTAGTGTCATATCTGAACGATGGTTCTACTTTTAGATTAATCTAGCCGGCAGAGTTCTGAACATTGCACGAATTTCCCTAGATTTAGTGGAGTGTGTCGAAAGGTAAGCTTTAGTCGCTCCCCCGCACGAGCTTTTCAGAATTTCCAAACCGTTGTGAGAAAAATAACTTCGGAAAAACCACTTCTGGCAGCCGTGCCCCACCTTCCCAGTTATCCTGGTGTCCATACAAACCAGGTGAAAACCAAAACTGTCTGTCCACCTTGGCTCACCTTGAGCCTAAAACGGTATCAATGCTATGGTCAGAGTTGCTCTTGGTTAGGCCAGGTTGCATTCGGTGTGTGTTGGTGTGTTCCTGTTGAGAAGTGTCCCTCCCGACTCAGTCTCAATGGAGAATGAAGGAGAACATTACAGAGAGGATCATTTTTTTACACTAGTTTTCTTTGTATACAATGAATGAGTGGAGAGGGTGGGTGGGGTCTTGGTATATAAACATGACCGAGCTGAATATAATCATCATCATTATTAGTCATCATCATAATAAAAGTCTTTACATGGACATTGACTGACAGACACGGCACAAACTTTACACTGTTGCTCAGCTGAGAAAGGAGAGCAACAAAGGAGACAGGAGGAGAGAGCAGGAAGTGGGCTGTCCTTCAGGCCTCTGCAGTTCCTCTCCTCTATGCGTCCTCTTGTTCCACTTGTCTCTGCTCCTCAGTGTCCTGCTTCTCCTGCTTCTCCTCCTCCTCCTTTGCCTCCTCTCCTGTCTCCTCTGATCTTTTCTCATTGTCTTCTGTTGCTCCCTCAGTGTGGTCATTGGAGTCCGGTACCTGGGGCTCTGAAGCCCCACCCTCTGCATTCCCCTGCCCAGTCTGGAGCTCGTCAGTTGGAGTTGGGCCTGGGTCTGAAGCTGAGGTAGAGGGGATGGAGGGAGATGAAGAGGTGCCTGGGTGGGCGGTACCACCAGCCTTATCTGTACTTTCTCTCTCCTCTCCATCTCCAATTGCTGCCTTCTCCCTCTCCTCTTCTCGTTCGCCTTCTTCTCTTCCTCTCTTCTTTCTCCTCTTGGGGCTGCCCGGAGAGCCATCAACTGCACCAGGGGGCATGGCTGGAAGTGCCATGATGCCACCATGTGGCAAGAACATGTGCGGGTAAAGCAAACCGTGGGACATGCCCGGGATTAGGAAAGGGTTGAAGGTAAGATGGCTGCCAGTGCCAGCTCCAAGATGTGCAGAGCTGAGGTGGGCCCTGGTGGTGGAGGTAATGATGGCCGCTGCTTCTGCCGCTACTGGTCGTTTGTTAGCCTCTGCAGTTCCTTTCTCCTCCCGCGTCCTGTCCTTTTCGCCACCAGCAGCAGGGGCAGTGCCCTCTCTTTCTGCAGGCGTTGTCGAAGAAGGGCTGGCCGCCTCAGATGCAGACGGTGCGGTTGTCGTGGTGACCTTCGCAGCAGACGCTGAAGAAGAGGAGGAAGTCGAAGAGGAGGAGGAGCTGGGATGAGGAGAAGGTGGCGGTGGTGTGTGTGCCATCATTGTGCCAACGCTGAACAAAGCATGCTGTGGGATTGCAGCCCCATGGGGGTGCGGGATTCCATGCAGCATCATGGGTAACATACTAAGCCCATTCTTGGCATCTTCGGCAGATCCCCCGGCTCCTCCCGCTGAGACAGCTGCAGGGAAACCATGCGGGAATCCAGCTGCCATGATCCCAGAGATGGGAATTCCAGGGATACCACTGCGGAGATTCTGCATGGCCACCATGGAGTCCATGCTGCCAATCAAACCACCATTCATGAAGAGCGGAGGACCGAGACCCGATGAGGAAGAGTCAGAGACGGACAGGAGAGGCTTAGGCATTTCGCTGCGAGGTCGACGTCCACGGCGGCGGGAGCTTGGGTCCTTGTTGACAGGTTCTGTGAGGATCCGAGAGAACTTCCCTTCAGGAAGGAAACCCTGCAAGAGGAGGCCATGAGACAACACATTAGTGCACAGGAACAGCTGGAACTGACAACGTATAGGAGGTAGAAGAACAGCCATAGGAAAATTCAAAAGGACAATTAAAAGCATCATTTATTTTTTAGTCTTTCACTGGTCTGTCACTCCTGTGAGAGTAGAGATAACACTACATTTCTTTCCAAATCTACTTTGATGCATACTTGCATTTTTAGCATGGCGCCAATTGGCCGTTTTAGCATGAAAACTATACAACTAACTGCTGGAAAGGAGAGTGAAATAAGATTCAGAGCAATAGATTTTCATATTTTACAGGGCTCTCACAAAAACATCCCAAAAAGTGGCAGTAATCACAACTCATGCCTGATTCACTACATCAGAATAAGATCTGCAGCTTCTTATGCCAACTTTCTGCAGTCTGTGATATCCTGCTACACAGGCTTGATGTGCATGGCATTTCTGAAGAAAGGTTACACTTGGGGCTTATTGTCTTTTACAACTGATGTCAGAGAGGGGCAAAACACACCCTGCTGACATCCAGTGCTACACAGTATCATACTCACAGAGTGTTTGACCACATCAGCCCAGTCTGGAGCCACATAGTATTCCGAGTTGGCATCCAACCACCTAGAGAGCTCCTTTATGGCCGGAGCCATAGCACCACCAAGCTGCAAAGTAGGAAAACCAGCACAATGTAGTTGCAATGATATCAAATTGTATATAAGCTTTTTCTAGCTTCCCCTACTCAAAGGCAGCCTGGATTATTGGTGGACAGCAAACCGCCACCAAACCGCAGCAAAGGAAGCAATAACACAGCAATCCTTCTACTTCCCATGGCTGAACTTTTATTGGTTCAGTTTTATGTTTTAAAATGAACACTTTTATTTGACTTTTGTGTTTCGTGTATTTTATATGCGTGTCTGTGTGTGTTTTCTACCCTGCGTCCAGTGCCGCGGTGCACAACAGGGACCCTCTCCTCCCCCGTCAAAGAGTTTATATCCAGCTTGGTGGGATCTTTACAGCGATGCCTCCTCTGTTTGGGACGCTCTACAAAACCATGCAACAGACCTGCGCCAGACTGCACAGTTGCCAGAGAGGATAGATGGGGAAAAAGGTTATAAGTGCCAATTAATCTGAGCATAAAAGAATAAGTGTTCAACTGTAGCATCAGCAAAGGACATTCCAATTCAGAAAAAGCAAAATATAAAGAATACAACACAGCAGGATTTAGAGCATTACAATGAAAGAAATCCTCAGACTTACGTGAGCAAATGCCGGCAGATCCATGGTGTAGCCTGGATTCTGTCTCAGCCACTCAATTAGACCTTTGCCAGCTGCCTCTCTATCAATGGCCACAATCTCTGGCTGAGGAGGTGTCTGGGTTGGGGTGGGAGTAGAAGAGGAGGACGGTGTGGGGGGACCTGCAGGTCGCTCTGAGGGAGAGGGGGATGGCGAGGAGGTGGAGGAGGAAACAGAAGAGTGGCTGATCACCTCAACCCGGCCCTGTACATGGAGAGACAGACACATACATAGATAACACAAGATTTACTTTCTTCTTTCTTTTTTAATCAACTTTATCTTTTGTTTTTGTCCCCAAAATGTTCTCGGTGAGGCTTCTCTTTCACTCTGAAGCAAGTGCAACTATTCTAAGTGCCCTTACTCTGAAAAGGCCCTCCTCCCTCTACCCACCTGTGATTCAGGGAGGTGCAGTCCTCGGCTCTTGGTGAACTCAGAGTACAGAGCTTCCACATTTCTCCTCCTCCCTCTCCTCCTCCTCAATGAATCATCTCCCCTCAGGCTCCCGTTAACTATTTGTCCTGTTACAGGATGGATGAGCCCCGCCTGCAGAATCCCGGCCATGTCGATCCCCACAGAGCCTGGCAGCGGGGCCGTGATGGGAGGCGGCGGTGGTATCTTATGACTGCTGCTCGCACCAGCATTGTGGTGGCTGATTCCTGGTGCAACCACAGCTTCATTTGCCCCAATGCTACTTGTGGTGCTTATTTCTCCTGAAGACTTGGTCAGATCAATGGCTGCTTCTTGCCAGCCATTTATCAACATGGCTCCTGTACGGTGAGAGGGCGGGGCAACCACAGGCGCTTTATCACTACTGGAGCTTGTGGTAACGGCAGTGTGGCATGACGATGCAGATTTTCCAGCTAAAACCTTGGCAGCTGCCGCAGCAGCGGCTTCATAGTCGAAAGACCTCCGACCTCCTGCTCGTTTGAGCTCAGGGAGGAAGGGAGGAGCCACAAGCCTCTCCTGTAACAGAGGCAAGGAGGTAAGGCGCCAAGCTCCGCGCCCGCATGCGCCGCCCCGCGGCATGTACTGTCAGGGTGGACAGGGTGGGTGAGGGGTAGACAAGAATGGGAGAGAGATGATGGCTTTATTAAACATACATATGGACTGAGACACAACACAGTGGCGGCTGTCAACTAGACCTGGGTAAAATTATTAGATATTTAAAATGTTTTTGTATTTTTTCTGAGAGTGAGTGTGTCATCTTTGGATGCTGCTTCAGGCACCTGACAAGTTGACTTGTTTACATCTGACACACGGAACAAACAGCTCATAATCCATCTGTTCGCTGGCCTATGGTGTCAGACATTTTGTAAACAATCCTCTCGGTTTAAAAACCCTGAAGGCTAAGCAGCCAGAATATAAACTCAGAGCAGAGAAACAAATCTGGTCATTATTTTCACTCTCGCAAATATGAATCGTGTCTTTATAGATATATGACAACTTGCCCAAGTCTAATCTCCACATTTATATTATCAACAGTACACATTACTGAGACAGGAAACTTCACAATAAGCAACAAAGCAATGGTGTGGACCAGAGGTGCCCAGTGCTATTAGTTTTATTTATAACTATTGCAGTTATATTTTATATAGAACATAACAATGAAGAGTTGAGTTAAGGAGGCACATATAAACAAACTATAAAATCTTTAGCAGAAAATGAAAAACTAGGTCAGACTCGTGATGCATTTTGCAAAGATCTGGTCTGTCAGTTGATTATAGAAAGCCTAAAGTCAGCCTCATTAGCACTTTAAGCAAACTGGGCACAACTTGCATGAACCATGGCATGGGAGAGATAAATGCTGACAGATGACAGATACACTGATATGTGTAACAAAGGGAGTTAATTTATTCAGTCACTCTTCGGGTCTCACCTTAGGTAGTCTTGTGAGAGGGGGAGGAATGGAAAATCCCAGTGCAGGATTCGCCTGCTGCACCCTGGCCTGAGTTGGGACAGAGCCTGAGGCCGTGGTCGACAGAAAACCTGCTCGGTGTTGATGGTGCTGGGCTAAACTGTTGGCCAAGCAGGAATTGGCAGCCAGGGCGGCTGGTGAGTCATACTGCTCGCTAGATGAAGGCCACTTCCCCTTAAGGATGGCGTGGCAGATGCTGTCCAGGCGGTTGATGATTACTCTATCCTACAGGGGCATAAAAATAGAGGGGAAAAAAATTAATTAATTAACATGAATAACTTAATTTACAAGAAGTGTACCAAGTGCCACAAAAATTGGCTAAAGTGTGAAACTCATTTTGTCTTTTCAGACTTTCTAAGCTGCGTCAGCACCGTCTCCTCTAAATGAAAGCAGTGAAACTACCGGCGAGAACTCAAAACGGTATTCTGGCTTCTAAACGGCAAAAACTAAAAACTTTTCCCTGCTAAAGAGGAAGGACAGAATTTATAAAAATACTTATTGTAACTTTACTGCTAAAAATGTTTTAAGCATGGGAGAATTAACATCTGCTGCTAAATATTTTGTACACACATCACTGAGAATGAATTACAGGAATAATTAAACATATATTTTACCTTTGGCCACTCAGAAAATGAGTACAGTGCTTTTTCCTGTAACAGCTGAGCGATGGTTGGCTCTCTGGTTTCATGAAGGCTGTCAGGAATCTCGCACACTGAAATAGGAGCTGCAAACCTGGGGCTACCAGGAAACCCTTCCACCACAGGCACTGTGCAAAATGGAAATGGGTCTAAGTACAAATAAATTAACTGAAGTGTGAAAGGTGAATTAACTTCATGAAAGTCTCAGCATCCTCACCGGGTGTACTCGGTCTCTCCTCCTTCACTTGGCCTTTCATCTCTGCACTTTCTGAGGTTTCTACTAGCCCATCATTCTGCTCAAGCTTCGGGGTCAGGACTGTGCTATCTGCCTCCAACAGCTCATGTTTTGTCTCACTTTTGACCTCAGATAACGTTGTAAACCCAAGGACCTCTGGCTTGGCCTCAGGTTTTATTTCAGAACTTTCTGGGTAGCTTGTGAACCCCAGACCCTCGGCCTTGGCTTCAGGCTTGATGGCAGATGTCTCAGGAAAAGCTACTAATCTCAGATCTTCAGGCTTTGTCTCAGTCTTAAGCTTGGGACCCTCTGGATAGGCACTAAACCCCAGAGCTAATGGTTTGACCTCTGATTTGACTTCGCTGCCACCTGCGTAGGTTACAAACTGCAAAAATTCAGGTTTAGTGTCCAAGTTCTCAGGCTTCATGGGAAAGCTCAGATCTTCAGGTTTAGTCTCCAGTGTTTCAGGTTTAATCGGATAGTCTAACTGCTCTGCTTTGGTCACCAATCCTTCTGACTTTACGGGGTAGGAAAAGAAACTGGTGTGTTTGACTTCAGAGCTATCTGGGCAGACATCCTCAATAGTCTCTGTCTTGGTATCTTCAATCTTGACTGGTAGCACCAATTGCTCTGGTTTCTTCTCACCATCACCATCGGGTAAATGAGAAAATTTAAGGTCAGATGGCTTTGTGTCAATGTTGTTCACAGGCAGAGTTGAGCCCATTTTCATTTCATTTTGATCAAGCAGGTTATCTTTGCTGTCCTGATCAAGGGAGAATTTTAGTGCATTATTCTTACAGTCTCTGCTGCCATCGGGCAAGTTCAGGTCTTCGTCTGAACCCTTGCAGTGTGCCATGGAGGCTTCGTTTTTAGCTCCCTCTTTGCCGTTACTGTCTCTGGTGGTTTCAGCAAAGTTTGATGGTTGCATAGGCGATGACACAGAAACAGAAGGACAGGAGAGCTGTCCAAATTGCGAGTAAATGCTACCCAACTCCATCTCATTGGTTTTGGCATCTAGTTGTTTCAAACCCTTTTCTACCTCCTCATCACAGGGTTGTACAACCGGAACATCGAACGGAGAAACATTATCCTCTTGCCCTTCGGAAATCTCATCTACCTGATCTGCTAGATCCGTGTGACCCATCAAACTGCCCTGTCTAGATTTCTTTGGAATTCCTTTCATTTGCACAAACTCTTCAGTTGTGTTGCACATCAATGCTTCAGTGTCAAGAGAATTTTCAATAGACCGTTCCTCCACCGTTTGGTACAAAATCAAGCCCTCCACCTCCTCTGTAGGCTCTTCAATAGATAGTCTACCCTCCTGTTCAAGCTTTCCAAGATAAGAGTGCACATCTTGGGGTGAGTCCTTTTTATGCTCTGATTGGTCAAAGCGCCCCTCGAGGTCTTGAGACATTTGGATAAAGACTTCCTTCCTCTCGCCCCGATCTCCAAGGGCCGATTCTGATTCTATCCCTTCTAATTCTGGCACTTCCATGGGTGGATTCAAAACTCCCAAACTTGGGTCTGCACCTGCAAGCAAAAAACATTGAGATGTAATGTAGGGGGCATAGCAGTGGTCGATGTTATCTGTTCATTTTTTTAATCCTCAGATTGTGACATAAAACATCAGATGTGGTTTAAAGTTATTAAGAAGCTTTGCCACAGTGTATACGGCCTAAAAAAACATCAGAACATTTCATTAGCAAGTTTACAACTGATATCATTTATAATATATTAACTTTAAAATGTAATCATATATCACAATATTATGAAACCAGTGAGATAAAGTAATATGGGACGGCAACTTCTACATCTTGACAAACTGAACATTTGTGATCATTCCTGTTTAAAAAAAAACAAAAACCCAAAAACATGTGGGTTAAATACTATGCTCAATATTTTCCTTCTGACATACCTTGGTTTGGATTACATTCCTCTCCTTCCAGATGTTTGCCTCTTTGTTTTTCCGCATTCTGCTCCAAGGTCTCCCTTGACAAGTCTTCAACTTCTTCCTCCTCCTTGTCATCAAACTCAAAGCCGGTACTTTCCTCCCGATCGTCTCCATCCTCCACAGGATTAGTCAGGCTCTCGGAGACATCAGAGTGCCCCAGTCCATCCTGCGGCTCGTGGGCAGTGATGTCAGACAGAGAAAGTGGAGGAGGGGGTACGTAAGGCAAAGGAGGACTTGCTGACAGGTCTGTTTGATCTGCACTCGGTTCTTCATTCACACCAATGTCCTGGACACAAAATATAAGTGTTAGATTTATTCAAGTCTAAATGGCATGCTCATTTTGTCAATAATTTAATACTATTGATTATTAACTTTCAGTTTACTTGTATAATGATGGGGTGATCAAGTCACAGCTTTCCAACATTTGAATTGATAAAAAACACACAGGAAGCTATTCATCGCTGGCATTCAAAAAATACTGGCGACGCCAGTGCTACCCCTCAACCTCCTAGTACACACACCTATGGTATCACTTTTAAAATTCTACGTCACCTTGTTTTCAAGTTATCGCATTCACAAGATTATCAGAAAACTTGACCTCCGACCTTGAGGTCGAGGTCACTGAGATTCAAATTCATCCCAGATTTTTAGTCGAAACATCTACGGTATCAATTTGAAACTCCTATGTCGCCTTGCTCTCAAGTTATCACATTCACAAACTCGCGTGTCCATGCCAGCCGCAGGGTGACGACAATATGCCATCAGCCTTTTATGGCTGAGGGGTAAAAAAGGAAAGATATAAAGCACACAACGTGAACATAATGCATACCGAACACCACTGTGGTCATTTTATTTGAGATTTCATATACATTTCTAATGTCATAAAAAATATCGGGTGTTTTTTTTTTTTTTGTAACCTCGATGTTAAACTGCAGTTAAAGTGGCCATCTTTGAGAAGTCTTTCAGCCTTTTCTCTCAATTATTACAATTTTAAAAGATCCCCTTTTAGATAATAGTTTGGCAAATACTTGATAACTGCAGGTCTTAGTGTTTGGCAAATGTGTTTTACAGATCTTAAAATGTAAAATATGCAAAATCCAACGAATAGTTTCACTTGGAGTAATATGACCCTGACAAACATCAAAGAACAGCATTAGTTTGAATTTTATTGAAACACGACCCGTTCACTGAATATACTAACTGAAAGAAGAGACGAAATGTCAGCATTTAACAATGCGGCCGAGCACTTTTGTGTTTTCAGTATTCCCTACAACAGATTTTCCCCTTTACTTTTTCCTCTTTCCTTTACAACTTTGCCATGTTTATCTACCGTCTGCCCCACTGGACACATTGCATTACATTATTTGAGCATTAAGCCCATAATATGAAAAGGGTTTCAGATTATTGTTATCTTGGGGGCTGTGATTACAAAGACAATTTTTAAGATGATTTTAAAATTCATTCTATATTTATTTTGTAAGATGGCGCTGTTATCCAGAGGGCACAGGCTGGTGAAACCAACCTTAAAGAGCATGTAACTTGAGGACAGGGGCTCAACAGAATCGCCTGCTGATGGATGGGAAGGAGGGGATGAGGGCGGAAGGCCCAAACACTCCTCCAGAGTTCCACCTTCCTCCCCTCTTCTGTCTCCCCCCTGTGCCTCCTCATCCTCCTCCTCCAGGAAGCCAGTCTCTAAGGTAGAAGGACCCAGGATTGGATCAGATTCATTGAACATATGGTGAGCAGGACTAGTGTGGTCCGTACTGTCCCAGGGAGCCTGCAATACAGAAGTGTAGGATGTCAAAGCACAGAAATGAGAAAACCTATGTGAATAACTTGAACCGTTAAATTTCAAATGGTTAGTTGATGACCAAAAACATTTTTATTATATTTTTATTAACTGAGTAGGTGTCAAAATGTCAGATATTTGCTACATCATACATTAGACGTGCTTAAAACAACAAAAGTCAATGATAAAATATAAAATATTCACTTCCTATAAATTCAATTTTTTGCTTAGGGCAGAAAAAATCATTTCATACAGACATAGTTTCTTACGCAAGTCTTATTTAAATATCAGAGTAGTTATCTTGAATAACACTGCACACCTGTAACTGATCCAGCTCCACTGATGGTGCCATCAGCCCAGTTTCCTCAGACGAGCCCTGCTCACCAACGAGCACATCACTCCTCAGTTTTGAATCCAGGTCTGTCCCACCCACACCGTATGAGTTGAGCATGCTTTGACCTCCTGCAGCTGAGTTAAAGGGGAAACCGTTGAGGGCATCTTTGGAAACCTTTCCTCCATGTAAAGAATCTGCAGACATGGTGTCATGCTGTAGCGTGCCCAGTTCCAGAGTTTCATCCAAAGGTGGACAGTCAAGGAAATCTCCTCGAGGTCCAGGAACTATTCCCAGACTTGGTGAGGCTGAATCATGAGCATCCAATGGCGGAGGGTGAAGGTGAGGGTGAGAAGAAGAAGAAGAGGAAGAGGAAGGAGAGGGAGCAGATGGAGGTATAGGGTGTTGCGAGTGATGATGATGGTGGTGGTGGTGGTGAGAGGACTGGTGGGGATATTCAGGAGGCTGAGGAGAGTGGCGACCGAGTCCCGAATCGTACA
>VVHJ01041221.1:78328-88380 GCA_015107715.1 Tylochromis polylepis | reverse complement strand
GTGGTGACCAAAGTTCCATCTTGGGTGCACAGGTCACCTGACATCTGAGAGTCTGGAGAAAAGCCAGTCAGAGTCAGCACGCTAGATTCTTTACACACTGGATGTGTTTGAAGGTGTACAAAAAAAAAAAAAGAAGCATCTAAATAACTGCTTATCTTTCAGTACAAATGTGTGTCTATGTGAATAAAGCCTGCATTATTTATGTATTCTCTTATTTTGTTCAGCTCAAAGGCAATGTGGGGGTGTGATCCTATGAAAACACAGTGACCAGAGTATATTACTGTCGATGTGTTTCTTCTCTGCTCCTTTTCTGTGTCACAGACATATGAAGAGCATGCATGAAAGCAAAAAAGCAGAGAAGCCATTGCAGGCGAGATGAAGCATGCCTCTCACAGGATTGTACTATCTGGCTGTGTTTAGTAATTGAAATATTAAACAACTATTGCAAAACAATGAGAAAATACATTTTCATATCTCTGATGCACAGCTTGGTTATTGCCACCATCATCACCTCTCAACACGTTTCACTCTCGTTCACTGAAGCACCTCTTTCCCTTTCTTTCTCTCTACGTCTTTCAATAATTAAATGTTGTGTTTAAAAAGAATAATCAACAACTTCTGAACATGATACCTATAGCTACTAATATTGCTTTTGGAAGAGAATAAATAAATACCTGAATTTCAGAATTGAAATTAAAACTGTACAATGCCCTTTTCATACCAACTTTAAAGGAAATATATGATCGAATATTTGATTCAAATAGAACTCAACACTGAATCTTCCTGGTCATCTGGTCATCAATGAAAACACAAACTCATATCGCAGCTTTCCCTTAACAATCTGCCTTATGTGTCATTGCACTTATAATACTAAAGCAAAGATTTAAAGAAGCAAGCCTCATTACAACAGCTATCCAAGTTCTTAGTAGAGTTCTAGTAAAATCAAGACTTCAGCGGAAAAGTGAAATAGGTTTTGATAGGAAATGTCGCGTTAAAACATCTCATGTCAGAATAGAGGAGTGACATGTAATCAAGTGGAGGGAAATTACTGTATTTCAAACCATTTGAAAGAATGTCAGAGTAAGAAAAGAAAAAGTACAATTTGAAAAGTTAGCTTAAAATGCCTTTAGCAACCCACTAATGCCAAGAAATTATAAAGCCATCTATTAAAATTTTTATTATGTGTATGGTTGATGTCTGAATGAAAGAGTAGTGGAGCTTTTTTTTTTTTTAAACTTTTTTAGGAAACATACTAGTATGTAACAGCTGTAACTGTCTCACCTGGACCAGTACTGTCTGGCTTGTCTGATGTATCAGTGCTGGAGCAGGTTTCCTCTCCCTGTGAAGAACACAAAACACAAAAATCAGCCACAAAAATCATCGTTTCAGTTGTCTTGCTAAAAATATATACCTTTTTAATACCTTTATTATTTGTTACTGTTACTTTTATGGTTGTGCTGAATATTACTAAATATTTTTTTTGTATCACATTTTCTTCTGTTGTTTTAACTCTTTTCTTTACCTTAATTTTATATTTTTTGGTTTACTATGTATTTTGCCTTTGTTTGTGAATATTATTATATCATGTCCTTTATCGTTTTCTGTTTGTGTTTGCTTGTTTCTTTTGACTATTAATTAGTAACTGTTACAGCCCTGGCTCCATCTGGCCCCAATTAATTCCTTGTCTATGCTATTATCCACTGTTTTTCTACGAGTGTGTGAACTCTTTGCTTCTGAGGGTCTCTTGAGTGTCCCTCAGAAGGTGTCCTCCTGAATGGTTGGCCTTGTGGGCTTGTGTGTTGATGACTGTGCTGGTTAATATCCAACACAGCATCTTGCCATTTAAAAAGCCTGTTAGCACAGTACTCTCAGGACAAACTGACGGCAGCAGCATCTCAAACCTGACTGAGGTCTCAGTCAGAATGGACACAGTTCTGTGAAAAGGACTCTAGATTGTCTCATGATTCAGTAGCTTGTAAAAAACACTTTTAGAAGCAATAATTTGAAGTGTTCTGTATGATTTTATAAGTCTCTCACATCGGTGTGGAGGAATTTTGGCCCAGTTTGCAGGGATGCACTGCTCTCTTAATACTCTATGGCACAGATTCATGTCACAGAGTGGTTGCACCACTGCATGTCTGTTGGGTTGCAGTATGTACTTTGTGGGCCACTGGAACGCCTAGATTCTCCTTCTTTTCAGCCATTCCCTTTTAGATTTGCTGGTGTGTCTGGGATCATTGTCTTTTTGCAACACCTGGCCTCACATCATTCATATGCTCTACTCCCCTTACCCCTAGACAAGGGTGTAAGAGTAACAAGAATTCTTCCATACAATAAATCATTCTTTCAGAACGATTCTTCAGACTGGCCAATATAATTATAATTAAAATCATGATACAGTAAGAATATTTAAACTATAGAAAGAACAGTGGCAGCTGCCAGTGGTACCCCTCAGCCTCCTGATAGATGCACCCAGGGTATGAATTTGAAAATCCCACACTGTTTTGTTCTGAAGTGATCACATTCACAAGATTTTCAGAAAACTTGACCTCTGACTTAGAGGTCGAGGTCACAAAGATTCAAATTCATCTGAGATTTTTAGCAGATGCAGCTATGGTATCAATTTGAAACTCCTATGTCGCCTTGTTTCTTGAGTTATCGTATTCACAATCATGGGTGTCCCGGCCGTGACCATGACAGTACCCCATCAGCCTTTCTGGCTGAGGAGTAAAAAAATGGTAATGAATGCAAAACCACACACTGATAAACTATAAACTATTGAAATGGACAATATGATCATATGATAAAGACATATTGTGAATGCCAGCTTTCTACTTTAGGTTTTGCCGATATAGTGATTGACAAACACTGATCTTAAGCCACAAAACATTTTTGGAATTTATGTTTTGAAATTGTCGACAGCTTTTATATTCACAGTTAAACTTTCATTTTGGAGTTTATGTTAGTCACGCTGCACTTGCCAAACGAAACCTGACTTGGTAAGCAATAAAAACCGAGAGATGAGAGTTTTGCATTTGAAAAACATTATCTGTTCTGCTGTCAAATGTTTTAAGGCATTTAAAAATGCACCATTAACTCAAGCACTATTATTTTTATAGTACCTAGTAGCCATGCAAGTATTCAGCTTGCAAATGTCCAAAATGTAAAGAAACTCTTCCCTGAGGCAATTTTAATCCCCCTCCCCCACGCAAAATTAGTTTTACGTTCTTTTAAAACATATTGGCTGAAAGTATTCAAAGAAATCTCAAGTTGTCTGTGGCATGGGGCAGAGTGAGAGAGGAAGGGAAGACAACAAAAAACGTATCACTAATATAGTCTCAGGAGAGCTTTTACTTCACCTTGCTGCTCTCGTCTCTATCCTCTCCTCCATCTGGTTTGCTTTCAGTATCATCCTTCGTCTCCTCGGTTTTGCATGCGCTGACAAGAGAAACAAGAGTGCAGAGGAGAAAAGCTTTAATAACAGTAACAATATCCTACTGAGCTCCTTCCTTATACGACTGGGCGACACATGTAAGGACAGAATTCAGCAGAATGTATTAGAGTAAATGCGCAGTCTAGGACAACAGATTTAAAAAAAAAAAAAATCTAAATACAGGCAGCAAAACACGACGACAGAAGAAGAAAAAGCTGTTAACGAAGCACAACAACAAACAGCCTGCCAGATTATGAGCTGTGACAATGTGATAAGATGTAAAGAAAACATTTCATATGACACAAGTGTGTGTGTGTGTGTGTGTGTGTGTGTGTGTGTGTGTGTGTGTGTGTGTGTGTGTGTGTGTGTGTGTGTGTGAGACAGAGACAGCTGAACGTGAATTCACATCTTCTTACATTTTGTTGGTGGCAATTTATTAATGCAATGAAGAAAAACAAAACAAATGTGCAAATGTGATTATGAAAAACAAAGCCTCACTGAGGAGTCACATCACAGACTCCAGACAGATTTGCTTTAGTTTTCCTTATGCTGGTCTTTTTTTTTGGATTGTTTGTTCTTCACAAATTTCTCAAAAACCTAGTAAAGAGCAGAGTGGTTATTCTAATGTCTGATATTAGTTTAAGGTACTAAGACAAAAGCACAGTAATCAGCTACATGTTCTGGTGCACAGCATATTTCAAAGTTTACTAATGAAAAAAGACAGATGGATTTCTGGAGAGATTTGATGTTTGTGGCATATGTTCATGTTTTTCAATGTGGGTTGGTATTTTCATTATTGTGCATATTCGCAGGGAGGAAATAAATACAGTTTTTCTCCTCATGCAGATTTTGGTTGGGCAGGCGCTATGGCAACATAGTTAAGCATTTTATTTTTTCCCCCTAGTTGTAAGACGGGCAAGACGATGTGAAATTTATCTGCAGAAAATCCCCTTTTCTCTTATTTCGAAAATTCAGCTGCTACTAACCATCACACTGGCCATTCAGCTGCCTCTCCAGAGTGAGATTCAAACTGCTGTATAGCAGCAGGATACACCCTGGACAGACTGCGAGTCTGTCGCAGGGTGTTTAGATTAAATTTTACATTATTAATGATCACTTGTATAAACTCTTAATTATTCAAATAAGCACTGTTCAAGATCTCTCATGGATTTTTATTTCCTCTCACTGGATACTGTGTTTTTGGGTTTCTGAAAAGTCCTTTAAGGAAAAATCCTTCTATGTATAATCGCTGTTTCTTTTGGAAGGCTTCACACCAACGTTTCAAAAACTTTTAACATCCAAAAATATCGCATCTGTGCTGTGTGTGTTGTAGATTCAACATAAAGTAAAAACTCCTCAGGCAGCAATAAAGAGAAGTATTAGCACACAAAACACTTCCACACCTGTGCAGGTTCTGCACGGCCACATTTCCTGTACCATTGCTTCTGCCTGCACAATTTCATCCTTGTAACATCTTCTCCCCTGCATTCATTTATTTTCTCCTATCCTGTTCTCAAAGCTCTGTAGGAACCCTGCAGAGTTAACATTTTGAGACTAGAAGATCTTCCTGCTACACAGTTGCTGTGCTCAGCTGGGCGCAGCTTCAGGTTGAACAGGTAACAAAGCGAATGACAACTTCAATTACCTTCAGGAAGTGGATCAAAGCTTCCTGTTCAAATGTATGCGTCTAATCTTCACAGCGCTACCATTAGCCGAGGCAGCAGCAGCACCCAGAAAATAAATTTCCCACACTTTTCCCAGTCGTCTATTTCTCTGGCTCACTCCCTCTCTGACAGTTATTCCTTCGCGGCTCCTGGTAGCATTGCTTCTTCTTGCAAGACTTGCAAGTACAGTGAAACTACCAGAAAACATTACTACTGAAGATGATTTTAACAGTTCTTATGAAGAAAAACTGTTCACTTTTCAGAGTTCAGGGCTACGGTGAGCCTAAAATTAAATACTTTATGATAATATCCTCACAGTAGCTGTGAGTGAGTTAGTCTGTAAACTATATTAAAAACATTATCTGGTTGTTATCACCGTAACAAGCACCTTAATTCCACCCTGTGCATTTATAATTGTATGTCTACGTGCTTTCAATCTTCACACTCAGTATGTAAAGCAGGTGTGTGAACGGGGAGGTGACAGTGTAAACAAATACAAACAGGGAACAAGAGGAGACAGGATGTGTTGGCAACCTGCTGTGAACACTACTACCAGCAGTACAAATAAATATATAAATAAAAGGCGATGGCTGGAAGAAGTAAGAAGAACTGCTGAAGATCTGCAGGGAAGCTAATTAATGATCCTGCACTAAACAAAGAGGTTGCTGAGGGTCAGCTGATGGAAACTGAGGTAATATCAAAAAAGAATTTGTTTTTCAATATGCACGACCAAAACACGGCATGAGCTGCCACTCTAAGTTTTTGAGGCCTTTTTTTAATGTCTTGAAAAGGGTCCCTGTTCCAAAACAATCACTGTGTTTAATCATTGTTTCACACGGCACATACAAAATCTGGTACGGCGTAGCTCTATAAGCATCTCATTGTTACACACACAGCGAAAAAATGTTTCAAATTTGTACTATTTTTTAAAATGAATGCCTGAAAAACCTTTTCAGCAATCTCTGAACACATTCGCGGTGGTCTGCTGTGTTGGTGTTTGTCTGCGTGTACCTTACCTGTCAGCGATGTCAGAGGCCGCCTCGCCTCCTCCTTGTTCGGAGGACAGAGCTGTCACATCAGGCATCCCCACTCTTTCCAGAAAACACAAGTCTGGATCAGCACGCATTGCATTGTACCGCTCATATCCTGTCAGAGGAAAAACACTTTTACTAGTGTGAACAAGAGGCAGCAGGACGTGTGCACATCGTGTATGCATGGAAAAACGCACACTTAATGAATTAATAAACAATACATTATATCCCTACTTTTCAGTAATGGAGCAATAATCAGCCGGTCTTTCTGTGAATCCCTTATCCTGAAGACAGACTCAAACTCCATTGTCATGTTTTGCTCTGCAGCCTTAGTAAGCTCAGCATAGCATGTCACAGTATAGCAAGAACTAACAGCAAAAGCTTAACTCCATAACAGTGAAGTCTGAGTCTGAACAGTGACCTGGTTAGGCTGCCAGAAGGGGAAGGTAACACTGGAGGGGCCACAGCACTGCTTAGCAGTGACTTCATTTTTAAGGCCTCAATCACACAGGCCACGCTGTGGTTGTTACCATCGGTTACCATCTAAAAAGCACCAGTCGCAAGGGAAAAATAACTATTTTTCAACTGTTGTGAGTGCTTGCTGGACATTATTGGCAGTTGCTGTGAAATCAGTTACTTAAGACCTATTCACGCACTCCTAGAGAGCGGTCAATGTCCCCGCTTGTAACCACTGGTCACTAAGGAAAGGTGTGTTTTCCAGGACAGACTGGCATGTGGTTGCTGGAGGTTGCAGGCATTCGCTAGTGTGAATTTGGTCGCAAAGAGGTGCTGTACTGAAAAACCTCCTTGCGATTGCTTTTATTTGCTAACAGGTTGCCATGGTCATCAGTAGGTTGCATGGATGGTCCCAACTTGTCTCCAAAACAGTTGCAAACTACTGTTTGGAGGTAACTGAAAAGTGCAACACAAACTTTACTCTGAATGTGAAAGTTCTCCTTTTTCTGGTTTGCATCACACTTTTTTCCAGTTTCACTACAGATGGAAGAGTAAATGGTGAGTGTTTGCAGACAAATTGGCTTCTTCCATGCAAACTAGAGTCAACCACAGCAATCTGCTAGTGACCAAAGCATGTACGGTGAGGTTTTTGGTGCAGCACCCTTTTTGCGAGTAATTTCACCTGGCAACAGCCCTCACCAACCTGTTGGGGAATATAATTTTTTTTCCTAGCAACTAGACGTCACCAGGGGATTGCAGACCAGTCTCAAGGTCTGTATGACTGACACCTAATATAAAAGCAAAGCGATTGTCCACTTTATTACTTCTTTCACCCAGACTTATAAATAAATCTAAAGCTATATGCACAAAGGGGTTGATATGCCTAACCATCCCACCCAAGAAGCACTGACACATTTACACATTACAGAATTCCTTTCCAGTGAATGTTGGTAGGTGTCCAGTGATATTCTAAAGCAGTTTCCGGTCTTCAGCAAAACAAAACAAAAATTTAAAAATTGTGTAAACACAAATCTGAGGGTACTACGCATTATACACACAAATAACAGATGGCATCTATGTTTGTTCCTTAAGGACTGTTCAAATAGATCCAAAATCTGTTTTGCTAAACAAATTCAAGTCGAGCTTGATAAAGCCGTTTTGTAAACAATTAACAACAGATTAATTTTTAAAGCACACAACAAATTTAAAAAAAAAAAAATAGATGCTGCCTGGCAAAATATTGTGCCAAATGTGACATCAGTACTCACCATGTTTGTGAACCCCTATGAGGAGAGACTTGTCAGCTTCTGCATCCCACCATGACACGGGAATCTCTATATAGTCGATGTCAGGTAGCGGGACCTCAAGTTTACTGTCAACACACACAAACAGTCCATCAGTCAGTGCTGTCAGCGTCAAGTCAGTGCACTAAAAACACAAGCCAGTCAATCATATTTCTCTCCAATGTTAACAGTTAAAGATAAAATGTGATCTTAAAAAAAAGTGGGAAGACCAAAATGCTGAACAAACCAGCACATTTTAAGGTTTTAATTTCTTGCCAGATCTTGTCAGCAGTGCCAACTGATCTGACACTATATGAATGATACATTGTCTGCATCACACCTGGCAGGTACACCCTCTAAAGCTTGAGTGGCAGCTTCCCCCAGAACCTCCACCTTTAGGTAGTACAACATCCGCACCCTCAGTAGCACCCTGTGGAGTGAGAAAGGAGAAGCGGTGCCATAATGCATGTCATAAACCCTGTATGTTGTAAATAAACACCACCAAACACACTCTAGTGTAAAATAAAGTCCTTCATGTAAGTAGTGATAAGCAAAGAGCTCTGTTAATGCACTGACTTGTTGCAGTGTTGTTTGAGGTGTTTCTTGTAGCTCTCATCCTGCAGCACCACCTCTGGGTTACAGTGGACCAGCCAGTCAGCATTCTTCACCTCAGTAACATTCAGCTGATTCTTCAGCTTCTTCCCCTTCCTACCCCGAGGAACCGGAGCTGATAAACCTGCAATGCAGACAAGTAGGAAAAGAAAGACACTCCATTGAGTTAATGCTACCAATTTAACTTTGTATTTATACCAGTAGTTAATCCTGGTCTATACATACCAAGAAGTGGTGCAATTTGTAGGTCATAAGCTGACTTTATACTGTATATTGTAGTAGATGTGCAGAGTAAAATGCTAACCAGAGTGATTTACGAGTGCCTGATCTTGGCCTTCCTTGGTGGGTGTGATCAGATCCCAGATGAAGCTCTTTATCTTGTCATCACCTTTGTAGTGTCTCAGGCAGTAAACCAGAAGAGCCCTACACAACAAAAAGGAAACGTGAGGTGTCGGGACTCTGGCTACTGCTAACAAACAGCTGATAACGATGATTCCTTTTACCAGAAATCACTCTGGACATTACAGAATTCCTACAGCATTCCTTACCTACAGATCACCTCCATGTCTCTCTCTGTGAGGTGCCATTTAAACCGACCATGGTTTAGGATATCCTTCCACCGACCCCACCTAGAAAGAACAGAGAGGGTGGACAGAAATGCAGACAGGGAAAAAATGAGAGAGTAAAAGAAAATGCAGCAGATTTCAATAAGTGATCTGCTCTTTGAAACAAACTAAGTGTGCGATCACATTTATTTAAAATTTTCCACAACAAATCACAGTGAAAACTTTAGTGTTGTATTTTAGCTCATTTATGTTCATACTTCAGCTCCTAAAAACCCATCTTGTAATTTAAAAAATTATGAGATAAAGGTTAGCCATCATTAATTATGCCACGCTGTCTAATGGCCATGAACTGCCAGCTGTTAGATGTCACCTGTTAAGCATGTATATGCGTTCCTAAAACATAAAATCATTCCAGTGCTAAGGAGATATTCTGCAGCGGCTTGGAAAAGGAATGTCTCCGTTTTGTTTTTCGAACTGAGTTCAAGAGTCTTGATGGTCTAATATGCCATATGCAGTTTTCTTTAACACACTCTCCGGTCCTACCCGAATATTAGAAGGTTCTTTTCAACCCGGAAACATTCGGCACGAAGGTACCGGCGGCTACGTTCACCCAGGCGACGAGTTCGACAAGGCCGCTCCTCTGAGTCGCTGTCCAGCTCTGAAAACTCCATCAGTTCATCATCCTCAAAGGAGTTGTAATGACGGGTCTGCTTCCTTACACGGGGTGTGTCAATTACCAGTGACTCCTGCATAGAAGATAAATATAGACAGCATGTGATCAAGAATTGCATAAGCCTTTCTAGTAACAGGATGAAGTATGTTAAAGACAGATCTAACAAAGTTTTATCCTCTGGTTCTGTTCAAAAAGGAAAGAAACCTGAGGAAAAAGGGAAAGGATGAAAAACAAACATATCCTCAGTTCACCGGAGGTTTCAGTTTTGAGGCATTCGGGGAACAACCCCCGACCCCCCCCCCCCCCCCCACCACCCCACCCCCACCCCCCAACA
>VVHJ01041221.1:38181-72015 GCA_015107715.1 Tylochromis polylepis | reverse complement strand
AACAACAACAACAAAAAACACACAGAATCTGCTGGGTACATCTAGAAAAAAAAAAAAAAAAAAGCTAAGGATGGGATATATAAGACTACATTTCGGCACTCGAACAGACAGCCATTGTACATTTTTTATTTAGCACACACTGACTAACCAGGTTCATGAGTTTGAGACCCTCAAGCAGTTTGCAGTTCCTGTTTTTCAGCCGGTGGGCTTCATCGATCACCACACAGCGCCAGTGCAGCTTTTTCAGCTCTGGACAATCAGCCATGATCATCTCAAAAGTGGTGATCAGCCCATGAAACTTAAGCACACCTGGGATAGTGTTACCCTGTGAGAGAGGGAAGGGTGAGAATATAAACTTCATATTTCAGGGTCAAGATAATCAAAAAGTTAGGTCAGTATCACATCTGTGGTTCAGTTTTGATCCCAGTTTTCTTTGTTGCCTGTGATACACTTCTCTCTCTGCCATGTTTATAAAAAAGAAAAAGAAAAGCATATTTGGTATTTCAGGGGTGGATATTACAGAACTTTTGCTGACTCAGAAATAAAAAAAAAGAATGCCTCACAAAAAAATGGAGAAACTGCTAAACAGCTGCATTTTGTTAGCATGACTAAAATTAGTATTCAAGCCCCTGGGATATCTGCAGAGATAAAAATCAAAGCTTGCATAATAAATACACACACTATAGTAATGATAATTCTCTGTTATACATAAATAAGAAGCAATAAGAACCCTGATGCAATACTGTTATGTGTACAAGCAGAGTGCAAGTGAACGGGTGTTTAGTAACTGAATGGTGTCAGTTTTCCAGTTCTTATTGATTTAAATGTAAGCAGAAAAACATAAACAAAAACATCTGCTGTTTAACTGTCTCAGATAAATAAATACTGAGGCAGATGTTTAACAACAATGCAGTTACTTCTGAACAATAAGAATTTACTCTACCACTGTGATAACTCATTTGACCGACCACGAGGAGTCATCAATCCAAAGACTCTGCACCAGTTCTAAGAAGACTGTCCAAGAGGATTTTCTAACTCCCGACTTTAACATTAGCTTTCTCTGTATTTTTATTTCATTTGGGCCATTTATTATTTTGGTGTTTATGCCTTTAGGTGTTTTGTCAAAAAATACTCAAAAATGTCACAATCTCAATTTCTTATAGACTAAGCTTCAAGCCCTGGTACAGAACAAAGACGAATTGATTTTTTTCTTCTTCTTTTTTTCCACAGGAGAAGCTGGACCCTGTAGCATTTCAATTTTTTTTCTATCAATTTAGTGATTGCAGAACAAATAAAGACATTTTATATCATGTAGAAGGCCCCAAAACCCCAACCTCTCTGGAATTTCAACAGGAATCAAACACCAAATACTTGAACACACCTTACATGTCAAAGCTATTAGAGACACACGTCACACAGCCGATTCCTTTCCTGGGTGATCAGTGAGAGGAGATGACTGCAGTCAAGCATTACCTGTGGGTCTCTGTGAAACATCTCATACTGCAGGATCATCTGCCGGCTGATCTGTGAGCCGTGGTACACAATAACGTTCATGTGCGTCCATGTGCGAAACTCCCTCTCCCAGTTGGTGATGGTGGACAGGGGCGCGATGATGAGGAAGGGCCCACGAATCCCCATGCTGAAGATCTCGTAAAGAAAGGTGATGGACTGAATTGTCTTTCCCAAACCCATCTCATCTGCTAGTATACAGTTTTTTCTAGGATGAAAAACAGAGGCATCCATTTTTGTAAATTTTTGTACAATAACTTCTTCATGTAATGGATTACAGTTTGTGTAAACATAATTGTCTCGACACACTTGTGATAATAACGTGAACTCTGCACCTCGAGACGTGAATCAGTCCAACATGCAAATCCTCCTCATCTAAATGATGATTTCTAATCTCATAAGTTGAAAACAAATTTTAAAAGTTTGAGGTTTTAAAAATTAAAGCAAGGTTTATTAAAAAATAAATACATTTAAAAAATCGTGGAGCTAATATGTTTCAGACCAGCAGCGGGGCTGACTTTAGTTTGAAACACATTTACAATGAAGCCATAAAATATGTCAAAGCTCTAGTAGGTGTGTAGTTGTTGTTTGACGGCTTTATGAATACTTTGGAAATGTCAACTCTGGAGTCAGACCTCTCTGTTTAACCCCACACATATGTAGCACCTGCAAATTAATTTAGTTTCTGTGTAACCAAGCGCTCTATGTCACAGTGTCAGTGCTTCTTTGGCTTTTCAGTTTCAAAGTCAGCTCATGGTTTCAGTATCTACATGGACATGCAGAACAACATACAACTGTGTGGGGGGGGGGAAAAAAACAAAAACATACTGACCCTTGGTTTGTGGATTAGATCAATCTATTGTCTCATTTTTATTTTGGACCTCTGCTTCTTGCAATCCGGAAGTGCTCACCGTGTTTTCTAGTGTGTATGTGTGAGGTTTTAGCTTATGTATGCAGGTAATGTCCCCCAAAAATGACTAGGGGATTATGACTAATAATAAAATAACTGGGTTTAAAAAAAATTAACATGTTCAAGAAGTTTTCTTTTGTTGTCAATCAAACAAAACAAAACAAAAACAACACATCAGCAGACCATAAATGCTGGTTTTAAAAAAAGGAAAACAATTAATGAATCATTCAAAGAAAAACCACTTCTTTGCTAGCAGGAGGTGACAACTACTCACTAGTAGCTCAACACATAATTGAAGCACAACACGCCAGTGAAGCTGGCACACTGCGACACACTTCAACCACGAGGACACATTTCTAGCCCTGCCAGAGCTTGCCCACTGAGAGACTGGGCAGCGCTTCTCCACAGCTTTTACACTGCAGCGTTGATTGATTGCTTAGTGGAGTCAGCTGCGCACTGGCTCCACAGGAGAAAGAGGTGGCACCTGAGTCAGGGAGAGAGCGGCAGGACACACCCGCACACACAGCACGCCTGCTAGAGAAGTATATATGTATACAGCCAATCTAGTATGTATGTACGACCTATGGGAGCTGTCCAGGTGAGTCGTAGTCGTCAGTGTATAATCGGAGCTTAACTGACTGTAATAATCCGTTTGGGTTTTTCATTTTATTTTAATTAATAATTGATCATGAGCTGATTTGTTCAGTTTGCTTTATTTCTGTTTTTATTTAGCCCTAAATTTACCCTGGATTGATTAAACCTCAATGAGTGAATGTGCCTGGAATGATTCCAGTGTGTTAGCATATTCACCTGTTGTACCAGTTGAACAGCAGCCAGTTCATTCCCTCTAACTGGTATTCTCTGAGCTGGTTTCCATTCCGGTAATCTCTAGAGCGCTCCAACTTCTGCCATTTTTCTGGAGAAGGACGCTCCTTTAATGTAAACACACATACAAATATAAATTGCTCTTTCCGTGCCTTCAGTTCAGTTACATGACTCGCCCTTTCAGCAATTATTTCAGTAATTACTAAACAAAATGCAACAACAAAAATACAGTTATTACCACCCATTATTACATGTTATGTGCTGTATGTTTTGATTGGAATCATTACAAAACTGTCCAAGAAAACTGGGATAAAATCAGAAGATGAAATTATTTGGTTCCTCTCATAAGTCAGAAATAAGATAAATGAGTTGTGCCAGTTTATAAGGGTAAGATGAAGCTATTATGGAGGTTGAATGGGTAAATAAGAAGGTGATTATACTAGATTTCAAATTAATAATAGCCAAGGAGCTACAATAACTTGCTTAGTTTTCACTCCCTTATGTCCGAAAACTGAAAGAACCTCAAAAAATTGCTGCTATTGAAGTAACAATTATGTATTCAACCCCTTGGAAAGTAAATTTGCTGTTTGAGAGGTTGGGATAATGACAACCTATCATGTCACACCACTGCCATCTCTTGCTTCTGCTTAGAAAGCAGTTATACTAACACTAAACAGTTAAGCACAGATCTATAGTTACAGAACAAAACATATCTGAGGCAAATCAGACTGTGAGGGATTAAAAGAATTTAAAAAAAGAAAAATCACACAAAACCGATCGTGTTTGCACTCATTAGCACTGGGAAAAAAGAAGCAACACCAAAATGGAAAATTGAGGATCAGTGGTTGTAGAGATGTGGGCAGACAAGGTTGTCTGTTCTGCAGAAAGGGCTAGAGATAAAACATAAAGTCATAATGGTGTACACTAGCGCAGTTTCCCCTTTTTCTATTATCCTCCCACCAGCCTAACTTTATAATGTAAATGTTTTCTCTCACTATGTATCTAAGATGGCTCAAAACGTCTGAATTGCCGCCCACATCTCCATATCTATTCAGAAATTCAAATGAGTCTCAGCTGTGAAAATAATAAATAAATAAGCCAATCGGAGCATTGTGGACTGTACTGAGAAAAAAGGGACATTATCTTCCTGCACCATAGCAGGAAAAATAGTCCAAAAAATGGCAACCACTGTAGCAGATACACACTTAAACAAATGTAATATTATTCACAGAAATGAGTCCTAAATGGAGCACATTTGTTTAATCTACATATTATTACTTCAACTAATCCAAGCACACTACCACAGCTTATGCTGCGACTGAAAAGGAACTAATGATCATTTTAGTGCAAAGGGATTAAAGGGATTAAACTGCTTCCCAATGGACAGTGACCAATACATGACGGTATAAAACAACATAGTAAATCATGACCATTATCAGGCAGCATCTGCTACATAGTGGTATAATATAGCATTTTTTCAAAAAAAGCAGTTCTGAAGTGCGACAGTGTGTTGCACTTTTTCCCCAACTGAACTCAACCTTGCCAGTCTGTTCTTGAACTGAGGTTTGTTGCAATAAGGAAAAATTTTCTCCTTAATTTTAAAGTGCTGCATCAAGTTTTCTTATGGTACTCATCTTCGATTACGTGTCTACTCACAATGTGTCTGAGGTCTGCAGGCAGTTTCTGGATCCCCTCAAATTCTTTGATCTTCTCTGGGTCCAAGTCCTCTTGCAGCTCCCACGTTGCCTCCTCATATGAGAGACTGCACCACTTAACGAGGTAATGGGTCACCTCCTACAACCACATACAGGAAAAAAAGAAAAAAAAAAACATGTTGTATTTGTGCCACAGGATTCTGAGTGCACCATCACACTGAGGATCTTCAGTAATAGCTACTTTCAAACTAGAAAAACACCTCTGTGGGAGGGTGTCTGTGTTTATGTGTTACCTACCTCTCCAGTCTCTGTATCTGTGGTAACAGCTACCTCCAGCACTCTGTCCACTTCTACATAGTCTGGGTTAAATAAGTCCTCATCGGGCTACAAAAAACAGACAAAGAGGGATGATGAGAAAAAACAAACAAACAAACAAACAAACAAGGAAAAAAAAAACAGTTTGATTCTAAAAATAGCCTGACATAAGAACACTGTGTAAACATACCTGCAATGTAATACCCTCTGTTGCAGTAGTTAAAAAGCTCCCAGGGAACAACCATGACTTTAATAAAAATGCATAAAAATGACTTGCCTTGACACGCTGCAATATTTGAACCCATTTGTCAAACAACTGTACTAACAGTTGGAAGAGAGAAACAGTTGTGCAACAACAATGATTTCTCTCGCATGAAGTCTGACAAGGTTGACTCCCATGAAGATGAAATTGTGCACTTAAGAACAAATTATGCTTCTGTGTCAGGGTGTTTGTTGCCCCATCACATCCTGATGGAGTCAACCTGTTAACCTCTGAAGCACCCCGAACACTTTGCAGTAACACAGGATGGATGTGCTGTGGATTATCAGGCAGCGTGGGACATTCATTGCATACACAAACTAATCATATTTACATTTTCATAATTATTCTGTTACAGGCAACATGGCTTTAGAAATGGTTAGCTGGATAATAGCACATTAACTTGTCTAGTGAGACTCAAAAGGAGAATACTAACTCTTTATCCAGTCCTGAACAGCACATGAGGGTATGATGGTTAACGTTACCTCGGCGAACAGGTGTTTCATCTGGGCTTGTTTGGTCCTGAAGCGCTTGATTTTCTGGTGGATTCTGGGATCTTTCTCTAGTTCTTCCAGAGTGGCCCATTTGCAGTGTAGGTAGGAACTAAAATGGCATGACAAAATAAACATAACCAGCTACTTAACGTTTTAGCTTGTGTGAGAACAGGTCAGAACAGGATGTCAAAAGGATGATCTAAAACCAGTGGCAACACCCAAAGTGGTTCAGAGGCACACAAGACGATGAGTTTAAATAGGGGTACAGTTTTCTATTTTTATGGGTAGATTCCCAAAACAATCAGGTGTTTGCCTGTTCGAACTGTATGAGCAGCTGAAAATGAATCCATAAAGAGAACAGTCTTCACCTCATTCAACATAACCAGTGTTTTCTGCACTCCAAGTGATTCAAATATGCATTTTAAGCTAGAAGTAGTTACCTTAATTGGGATTAATCAGCAATACTGAGAACGTGTTCCCTAATTACAAGGAAAGGAAAGACAGCAAAACAAATCCTACTACTGCTCCTGTGGCTGCAGTTTAACATACATGATTCAATCTATAAACCGCAACCCATAAATGGACAAATACTAGAAATGTCTCTGATGTGTTTAAGGCATACCATGCAGTTACTATGCAACTGCTTATGTATTTGCAAATGCATTATGCATAATGGTGATTTTTTTAAATACTACAAATATTACACTATTACTACATATTTCTAATTTATGAATACATTATTCTAAATTAAGAAACAGAAAAGTTAAACATTCACACCGACTCAGTTTTGCTGCTCAAGCAAACTGATCATGTTTTATTCATCACCTCAGAGAGTAAATTACAATCTTAATTACTAATGTATATTTCTCTAGGTCCTTTCTTTAAGATAAAAGGTCCTGGAAAAGAAAAAAAAAAAAAGAGTCTCAAGAGATCCCTAGACTGGCTGGAGAACCTGAGCTTCGGGGATAAAATTAACCAAGTGCTTGTGAGACTCTACGGATGAAACGCTACAAGCAACTGCTAGAGAACAACATGCGTATAAACTCTTACTTCGAATAAATGTCATAAAAACTATTAACAATTTCAACAAAGGCAAGACATTCCTTTCATGTAATGAATGTGAGGTTGTAAGCTAAAAGATGACGAGTAACTGACATCCCTCCAACCAGTAATTAACTTGTCAAAAGACCTAATTATTGGCATTGCTGACCTTTTTGTCAATGCTAGCAGCTGTCATGCAGTCAAAGTCATCATTTTATCAACGATGGTGACGATTGCCTAAATGTACAAGAGCCTGTTTCTCCTGTTTGTTATTTATTCCTGTCTGTCTACTATTTATATCCAGCACAGTTGGTGTGGAGCAACCACAATTTCGTTGTACATGTACAATGACAATAGAGGGCTATTCTATTCTAGTCTATTAAGCACGATTTTGCTAACAGTTGATCTAACCTGACATCAAACCTGCAATGCAGCACAAAATCTCTACCTGTGCCTCCTCCAACAATGATCACATAAGAGGCAAAGGAATGTCTTCACTGTTGTGCAGGAAAACATACAACAGTGAAAGTGGCCTCATCCATGACAGCTAAAAATATCAATTTCCAGTATATGTAACTGCATGAATAAGCAACGTCAAAGAGGTACTCACAAATTTCTATATTTGACATAAAACTCCTCTATCTCCTCCGCTTGGTCCTCTGATGATGACGTCTATGGAGATACAGAAAGAGACAGAACTAATAAATGAGAAATGACAGAAAGGTTTGCAGGCGAGGAGCGAGAAAAAGAAAAAAAAACTCCATAAGCTGAGTGTGTGTGTTCATTCTCTGTCCTTCACCTCTTTCTTCACTGTTCTTACAGCCAGAATTTTCTCAATGATGTTGGCCTCATCCTCAGGTGGTTCCTGAGAGACAGAATCAGAAGATTAACTACTGGAGCTTAAGGCTGCAATGCAATGCAGTCCAACAGCAGAAAAAACGTAAATGACAAAAACTAAATGTTTTATTCAAACAGGCCTAACACTAACACTCCAAAGCAACAAACTTTTGCAATCAGATAAACACCAAAAATGTAATTTAAAAAAATTCTCATGCATCTTATTTTTTTAAAGCTATTATTATTAAGATATTAAATATTATAAAACCTTATTTATAAAATAGATGTAACACAATTGAGAAGAAAAAGTAAGAAACAACCAGATGACCATCTATGTGCTTACCTCAGCCTGCCACGCCAGAGCAGTGGCATTGAGCGCCGCGATGCGACCTGCTCCAAGAACTGCAATAGTCTCTCCGTCATCATCTACCACCTTAAAGTCCAAATCTTCATTGTACTTCCTCCTTTTGACTTGTCGTCCCGAACGTCGCTTCTGCAGAAGAAGGGGCAAAAAAAGAGAGGATAAGAGGAAAGAAAAGGACAGAAGAATTAAAAAGAAGGCATGAGGAACTATAACTCCAGGTAAACCAAATAAAAGAGAAATGACTAAATGTTTATGCTCAGCGATTGTGTATCAGTATTACTCTTACACACTGCAGATACTATAGTGAATGTAAGAAAGAATGCAAAGTTAATTAAGTCACTTTGACACTCTGATGTGAAAATCTGGTCTATTCTATTTTGTGCCTTCAGAAATGTCTTTCCAATCAAAAAGCCCATCCTATTTCTCAGTGACATGAAGACTTTTATCAACACATTGCTCTCCTGGATATTTGCAACACACTGGTGTATTGGCTAGTCCAGACTGTCTCCAGCTGCTACAGAGTGCTGCAGGAAGGCTCCAAATTGGTACCAGCAAAAGAAAAAAGCATTACAGCAGCACTGGCATTGATATTCTGTATACCTGTCAAATACAGAATTGACTTAAGCGCTCATCTGCCTCCACCCGACTTCTAAGCCTTGTAGATCCTAGAAGAACTGCTTCTAATTGCTGCATCGCAAAGTCAAATGTTCCTTCCTTAATGACACAAATCTCAACACATGCATGCTTTCAACTTTTAGTGGCTCTTGTTTATTTAATGGCCCTAAACATTTAATCCTGTTTTCCTGTTAATTTTGGTTTCTGCACCTATTTTTGACATTCCTTGGTTTTTTTGGTTTTTTAATGTGCACTCTGTTCAGCTCTGGTTGTTTTAAAACTAGTATATAACTAAAGGTGACTAATTCTGATAAGATCCCTGTCATTAAGAATGTTGCTGCTGGTCACAATATCATCAAATTTATCCTTTGTGTAGGTTTTCTTTGTAAATACTGTGATGACAGCCTGCCGTGTTCAGCCTCTATCCAGTTTTTCTGTCCACTCACTGCATTATCCAGGGGGTCTTGGCTGTCCTCTCCACCCATGTTAATGGCTGACATTGAGGTAGTGTCGTCACTCTCCACCCCCTCCTGGACAGCCAGCTCCTGGTTTCTCCTCTTCCCCTTCTTCTTCTTCTCCACCGGCGCTGCGCCAGGATCTCTGTGAGGGCAGGAATTCTGATGAGTAATTCGCCACTCTAGTAGCCTGCAGCAGCATTTTCTCACTCAGCAGCTGGAAATGCTGCTGCTCCCTGAGGATTTGTGGCAGACTGGTTGAGGAAGTTCTTTCAGCCCTTACTCTTTGTGCTAATAGGCTGAAGTATTGTTATTTCCTAATAACAAAAGACAACTGCTGATCGATCACAACGAGACTGCCCAACTGCTACCTGACAGCAAAATCAGAGCCTGAGAAATAACAGTAAAAGCCTCAAAATGACTTGTTTTGCAACACTTTAATAAAGGAGTTAATGGCAAAAGAGCAAAATATAATGTTTAATTACTTGAAATCATAGGTCCACAGCTTTAAGTACTTATAAAAACTACAACTCACGAATCATTTCTTTTTGTTTTCATTTTGTCAAAAGCAGTAAAATCAAATTGTGATATGATGGAAATCTGCTGTTCCCCTTTTTATACATCAGAACAGTTCATCTTTTTGTTGAATTTAATTTTGTTTCAATTCTACTTCTGTAGCTTTTGCAACATTTTTTCACAATAACTGCAATAAAACAATTTCCCTTTGGGGATGCCTGAATTTTTTCTGACTCCTTTTATTAATGTATAGAATACTGCCATAAAGCTTTTCATTTTTAACTAAGAAGGGAAGCAACATAAATATGTAGACATTCTCGAGCAGATATTTAATGCCTCTTGAATGAGTAAGCAAGCATTGCTGACACAAATAAAAAAAGTCAAACTCTAAACAAAATGTTGAGATATAGTATAAGCCACTTTTTGGGAAATTACTCAATATTCCAGACTTTCTTCTGCCACTGACTTTACAGTATAACAATAAATTGCTAATAAGTCAAAAATGTAGCTGACACGTGAACTGCTTAGAGTGACTAATGATTTAGGATAATAATGGCAGGCAGAGTTCGAGGCGCAAAACGGATTCATTTCCTGCCTCGGTTAAAGACATTTTCTCTCTCTTGCACAAAAACTGTGGCAAAGTGAGCAGTAAGAAAAGACAAAAGCATGAGATTAAGATGGATTTACAGCTGCACCACATGAGGCTTTTCTAATCTTCCTGTGGATGGTTTTATTCGAACAACGCATGACGGATACCAGAGCATAACCTGGAAATGACCCCAAGCCAGAAGGGTTCACAGGGTCTTCTTTTCATTACTACAGTGGATCTTCTCTCTCTCTAACATTTTATCTAGTTTTCTCCTCTCCTCTCTTATCTGCATTCTTCCTTTACATCATTATCCCTGTAGCTTCTCATCCTTACTACCCCCCCTTTCATGGCACTGATCATCATCTCTTCCCTCCATTCTCTTCATAACTTTCATTGGCAGCTTCTTCTCTTCTCACACTCACTGGTGGTTTTTTTTCCCTTCTGTGTCTTTCATAACCTGCTGCTTCCTTTCTTAACTTCACATCTGTTACCATTTCTGTCCTCCTTCATTTATTCACAATCCACTTCTTCCAAACTATTTTAATCACAAATTTCTGCTTGCACATCTACTGCTTTTGTCTGAGAAACCTGCTCCTTCTCTGACACAATCTCCTCTCTCTCATTCGCATTACAGCATCACAACCCTGACTCAACTTGTCAGAAATATGCATTCCAGTCTTCACCAATCTCTTGAGCTCCAATCTTTCTCTTTATCCACAACCCAACAGTTATTGTATACTGCTGTGACACATCTAGAATCATCCTTGCACAAATGTAATTCACAAAGAAATCCTATCTTAAGTCTGCCATTCTTTCTTAAAATAACCGACAGTAGCCGCCTGAAAGCTGGGTCTGAAAATGGCAAAGTGCATAGATGACACGAACAAATAAAAGTCTGGCCGCAGACACAAGCTGAGGAAATACAATCTGGTACAGCTGCTGTTGGGTATCGTATGCATGCTAATGTTTTACAGTAAAAGTTCCATTAAGAGATTAAACGGTTCCATCCACTTACACAGTAAGGCTGTTAATATACGAAAGGATTACAGGAAGGTCTGGTTAAGTTCGGAGTTCAGTTATTAATGTTATTTAAAATGTCGCATGCGTGCATCAGTTACTCATCAAAATGAGTTTCTGTATTAAGACATGGGAAATTAAGCTGATCAAACAGAATTCAGAAACAAAAGCCCAACTTTAATAAAGGTATGTTCTATAGGTGAGTTAAATAAAAACCCTGATTCCTATTTGAGGATATAAAATATGACAGTAGCAGTATTTATGACAGACGTGTCAGTGCTCCCTCCATCTACCCTCCAGTTTCTCAGCTTTTCAAAAGTGAGCTGATTAATAGGAGGGGGAATGGCAATGACAGTAAAAGAATAACAGCTAAGGTTGTCAACTGCAGTTAAACAATGTGTTATTAAGGTATATGCATCGGTATCATAGTTATACATCTACCTGTGTGGTGTGTGAGATACGACATGAATAGTATCTTTGAAGTGATGGTATGGCTGATAATGAGAAACATTTGAATGGACGTGTTTGTTTATCTACACATTAAAATTCAAACACATTTGTAAAGTTAATTCATTATCAAAAATGCACAAATTCCAGAAATCACCAGCTTGACTCTAGTGGTTCATTTTTGCAAAGGTGAAAATCTTACTATGCATTCATCATGTCCTGGGTCTCTCTTTAGTATTTCTCCTTAATGTAGCTTCAAAGTGAAATATTTGTAACCAAGGAACTGCATAATTTGTTGCACACGACAGGTTTACTGCCGACTTCCTCGCTTTACCCCATTATTGCGCACTTCAAGGGGTTTTCTAGTGCGGCCTCTTTTCTCTACCTTCTTTCCCTATAGCAACATTCTCCTTGTAAATTTTTCTCTCCACCCATGAATTGTTAGCCTGTCAGGAAGTCTTACCTGGGTTTTCGACCCCTCTGTTTTGGCGCTGACGGGACTGGCGTCTTGCTGTTCGCCTGACCGTGGTTCTTGCCATGGCTTTGGGCGGCCTGGGTGCCATGGACTTTTGTGTGGACTCCTTGGGTAGGAGGAGCTGCTGCTAGGAGTAGGGAGAGGTAAACATGAAGAGGATTTTGAAATTTGTGAGTTAATGCATGCTCTCATGCAGGACAACCGGTGGTGGTGACACTTCCATGATAACATTAGTCATTCTTAAACTGAAGCTGATTTTTCTTCCCCCCCCCACTCTACTGATGCACATGTGTTAATATTAGTTTGTTAGGGCCATTGTATGGCAAAGCCCAGCATTCTTGAACACTGTACTTGGCTATTAAGCAGGCTTACATTTACTAAATACCACTAAACAGAAGTACCAGGAATATTGAAATTTTGACCTGATGGTGCAGCTAAGTGGTTAAGGGGTCAGTACATTCTTTTAATTCATCATAAGCAGAATATGAAAATATTAATATCTTGGCTAAATTTTATACTAACTCAAAAATTTTCAGGATTTAACACCAAACCTCACAAACGTGATGCAAAAGGAAGAGTCTGCATGCTGATGTAGATAATCTTGACCTAGACAGAATGTTCTTATTAATCAAGAATGTCAACATCATAGTGAATATTCGCCTATGGGGGAACATGTGGGGGTTTTTTTCTAGTTGTTGTTTTTTGGTCTCAAAACCAGCAGACACATTGAGAGTATACGAGTACACACTGTCCCCAAGCCAACAGTGGACTGTCAGGAGCAGTGACAAAGAATGCAAAACGCAGCTTGCAGTTGTTTCAATAATACATATAAATTCTATTATCCTACTTTCAGTGCCATCTAAGTTTATTGGTAGGGTTGGCATCATCACACATGCACTGATATAATTCTTGCAGAAAATCTTTTTCTGTTCTTCAGCTATTGAAAGAATGCTAATACATCCACTGACACACGTGGAAACACATAACCATGCATACTCAGGCTTAATTAAATCCAACAATCACATTATAATAACCTCTACATGCTGACATGTCTGATCATGATTTAAGGACATTTAAGAACAGGACAGGCATCATCCTTCCCTGCCAATTAGTCCTGAACTGTTCAAGCTCAAACGCCTGTTGTCACCACATTTTTAAGGTTTTGTTCTTTGGTTGTTGACAAAACACAGAACGAGACACTCATTCACACAGACTCCAAAGCAGCAGAGGTTAGCAGACAGCAAACACTGCCACCACCACATAAGTAAAGCAGCCTGGGTGTATTTTTATTAATTAAAGTTACTACTGGTACCATCATTAGACATTAAGAAGCTGTCAACGGACACAGCCTCGAAAAACGGCATGTGGCACATCAGAATAAACACACAGATGGGATAAATTAATAAGATATGAAGAAGCAGCTTAACCTACAAGCATTTCTGGTACCATTTAGCAAGGGCAGCAATATTTAATTGCCTGTAAACTAATCACGCACATCCCTACTGTAGGTAAAGCAAACTACACTATTAAAAACACAATCAAAAACTTCTTGCTGCCACTGCCACACAAACAAAAACACTTCACACTCTGCAAACCTTGATTCGAGGGTACAGGAGGTAGGACTTTGACCTTGGGTTTTCTTCCTCTTTTGCCAGGGACCTTGACAGGCATCTGAGCTGGTCCCGGGGAAACAGCGGCACCTGATGTTTTAACCCCCGACACATTTTTCAGCACTGTCTCACTCTCTGTCCTGCCCTCCTTTCCCTTTGTTCTGCGCTCCTTACGCTCCTTTCCCTCCTTTGCCTCCTTGGGCTCCTTGCTCTTTCTCAGGGAGACCACTATCGCCTCCTTCTCCTCCCTTCGTTTCTTTGGTTTGCTGCTCTCCTTTTCCTCACACTCCACTCCTCCTTTCTCCCATTCTCTCTTGTCCTTTTTCTTTCGTTTCTTCTTCACCCTGCCTCCGCCACCTCCATCATCCTCCTCGCTCATAGAGGAGGGAGGCCGTGGGGCTCCTCCGGAGTGCTTAGCAGCGTGGACCCCGGATGTGGTGCAGTGATTGGATGTCACCGTGCTGCCCACGGGGGTGAGGAGGCGGAGCTGGTCCTTGGTGCCCACAACCAGGTGTCCCCGTGGGATTGTGGGAGCTGTAGTTTGTGCGTTGCTGTTTTGGTCCGAGGAAGAGGAGGAGGCTGCTGCAGCGGAGGCCTGAGGTGGTGTGTGCTTCAAGAGGCCAGTGAACATCTGGAAAAGAAGAGTGTGTCATAAATACAGTTGCTCATTATACTGTTCCTTATTAACTAATAAATTCTACTCATCTCTACTTTACTGTGGTGTTTAAATTCTTCTCATGAATACCTCTTGAGCAGACATCTCAAAGCAAAAGTCCTCCAAAACAGCAGAGTGTTGAGTATGACAAAATAATTATCGACCTCATGAAGACATGTGACATTAAAAGAAATGTCTGTAGCATCAGATCTGCAGAGAACGAACACCCGACTCAGCAGTTCCCTTTAGCTCTATGAAACTTTGCATTTTTCAGTTCACTGTTTTGCTCTTTACAGCATACAGCTCAACTCTTTTGGTTCACTTTCAACACTGCAAAAATAAATAAATAAATGAAATAAAAATAAAACACGGCTGTCTATTTTCACTATTCCAATAAACATACTGAAGCCAAATAGTATGGGAAGTATTCTTTAGAGTCGGTGGAGATGAACGGAGCCGAAAGTGAGGAGAAAATTAGACAAAGCTTCCAATAATGGCAGCTGATTAATATCAAAGAAAAATCTGCCATTTGCAGCAACCCTAATAAGAAAATTCTCATTCAGTTCCTGGTTTAATTCTCTCTCAATCCAAAATGCCTACACCGAGTACTTGCTTCAAAATCATGACCTCTCTGCACAATCAGCATACATTTCAGAAAGCCCACTGAATTTTACACGCCCTCGCCAACATCTCACACACAATCGTCTAGTGAAGGCCCTTCAGCAGGTGTCTACGTTGGCAGGAAACCTGAGGAAACCAACCTTCATATGCGAGGCCATCCGCCTATTAAACTCTGGTTGACTTCACGGTCTTCTCTTCCTCCTACCTGGGACTAATTACCACATTGATGCTCTAGTCACAACACTCTTGGGCTGTAACATTCTTACGTCATTTATTCACTCTTAAATTAGTTATTACTGTGCAACATCTGACCTTTGGTCTTGGTTCACCAGGGGTGTCACACCCAACTAAAACTAAACTTAATAAACAATTAAAAAGATGTTAATTTTTAGTTAAAATGGCCAGACAATGAAAAATGAAGAAAGCTCATTCTGGGCACATGCTGCTTGATGTGTGAATCACACTGTGACTAAAAACTTAATATGCACAATATTCCCCCCATCAGCCCCCAGGATATTACAGCCTTTTGATACACATCCCAAACACCTGAACCACCCGGACACTCTGAGTACAAGTTCTATTAAATTATCTGCTATACTGCACCAAACAAAAGAAAATAGCAGTTTATAAAGGGAGGCTGGCAGGTAACATTTGTGCCGAATTCAGCTGGTGAATCAACATCTTCTTTTTCGTAGCATAGCTACTGTCAGCAAGTAGAAGGACTGGGTTTTTTTTTTGTCATTTTATTTTATTTTTTTTGATTATTGCTTTTTACACGAGTGCTTCTATGTGTAAGTAAGTGTTTTACATGAATCTAGTGGAGGAGAGGACCAAAGCAGACATATATTAATATGCTCAGGGGAGTTAAGAATAGATATTACTGCTACTATTATTTTGTATGCTGAAGGTTTTTATCCATTAGCAACAAAAAGACACACAAAACGTATCACTTCTGTATTCCTGTTAAAGTTCAGTTGAGAGAGCCCCATGCTTAGACTAGTAAATGTCATCTGAGACACTCATAATGAACGCTAAGGTTTTTACTAATGAAAAATTAATTGAAAATGTGAATTAAGTCAAATTAAGATGTCACCCATTTAATATGGTTTTACGTTAGATGTCAGGTTTCTGTTTTAATCACATCAGTCTCTAACACACTATGACTTAAACATGTCACATTATGGTACAAGTGTACCTCTTCACATAAGATACTACAGCATGACAAATGACAAGAGGTGGAAAAAGCATCTAGGACATACTATATATTTTTAAAAAGCGGCTACTTTTACACGTTTTTTTTATTTCTATGTTAAGTCAGACAATGCCGTCTTCGTAAAAAAAAAAAAAAAATCAGAAATTTAACAATTATATATAGATTTTTTTTTTCCCCATTTCTTTTCCACATGGACACATGGCAAGAATCTTCTTGATGCAGAAATACCAACAGTACTAAAATGCTCTGTTATTAAAGATTACATGTTGATGATGAGGACTTTGTTTCGTGTAGTAGAGTACAGTTGTAAGTAGTGGATAGTGATATACATAGCAATATCCCTAATTTTAGGAATCCATCAAAACATGCGATGTTGCGAGGACATTGTGACACCACATATTCACACATCCTCATTCTGAAACTGTCAAAAATGTGAAGTCCATTCAACAAAACTGCTCCCAAATGCTCAATCAGCACAGCAATCTTCCACTCCAGCCTAACAGATCCAAACATGAATTATTGCATCATCTTCAACCAGTGCTGTAAATGTCAAAAGGGTAATTTCCATCACGGCTATATTTCTAACATTAATGGAGAATAGATGAAGTTACGGTAGCTTCATTGTCCACCTCTGATTATGACATCAGGTTGTCATCTCATCGAAATTAGATGGGAAGCAAAGCTCAAGTATGCTAATAAGTCTCTTGTGTCCGCATAAATATTGGCAACCATAAATATTCATGACTAGTAGGTGGGCCTCAAGGTCAGTATAGCATGTGGGCAAATTGTACCTATCTGCTAAAATCAAAAATGCAGATAAGATGTTTCAATATCCATTGGTTCCTTTATATCAAATACAGCGAGAATGCAATTTCACAGGGTTAAACACAGGTTGTACTAAAGTCTGCAGTGTTTGATTCAGGCATTTCTAAGGTGTTGCATCCAATGATGTACTCCAGTCTACATGAATATGATGACATATTGCTCATATTTAGCACAAAGCCAATTTCTCCATTGTATTATCACAGCCAGTTCAACAGCTTTAAGAAGATGTTACTCACTCTGTGACTCTGCAGCCAGATCCAGTGCCCCCTGCAGAACCATAACTAAACCTAACAGATATCCAAGGTGGTGTTCAGCACCAACATACAAGAAATAAATGAGAATTTCATAACCTAAAGCAATCATATAAAAAAGAAAGATACTAGATATTAGAGATTTGTCATTGAGATACCAAACAGGATAAACGTAGTACATTTTTTGACATCTAAAGAATTTATTTCACCATCCACCAATGTAAGGTTTATGGCAACACTGTCTTTTGGTAAGAACTAAAATCATTTCATGTTTCTCAAATGGCTAATTTGTCAGTCTGTAATCAAAATGATATGTTCAATGCTAAAATATAATTTTTAAAAAATGAAAAAAATTAAAGCACATTATTATGTCTTTATTAATGTCAAATTACAGTTATTTACTCAGATTCCTGAACAGAACAAATTAGTGTTAGTAACTGAATGTTATGCTGGTTTAATTTCTGACTTCACAGAGATAATTATAATAAATAACCATATAATTTTAAATAAGTTTTTGACAGATTCCTAAAAATTTATGTTTTCTTCTTTTTATGACTGGTGGTCTAATAAATCTGTTAAGCACCGTACATATGGCTCAAACAGTAACCCTGAAATAGCAGATAAATCCCAATATTTGCAGAAAAATGTGCCACAGTGTTCTCACAAAGGCTGTAAAAAAATTATGTAATACCTGCAGAGGTGATTAGTTACTTACAAAAGAATCTAGAATTATTATATTATAGTTCCTACCTTCAGCTCCTGAGTGATGCTGAATACTGAGCAGAAAAATATACTTTGCAGAGCATTAACATGGCACAGAAAAGCAGAACCTCTGACCTTCTTGATATAAAGTTCCATCGTAGCATTGATTCCTACTTTTGGACATTTATAAAAATTAGTTTGCGCTGGTGTATGAAGTATGGCAAAACTGTGTTTTGTGAAGCTATGGTGCCCTTTACTCACCAATTATCTCTTAGTCCAAATGCAGGTTTGTGCTTAATTAAAGAAACACCCTAAAGGGGTTGCTGACATATCATGCACAAACTTCACCTGCCAGGATATCCAGGTATATCATAGAGTATATTTGGCAACCAGACAGCTGTTCACAGCACTGACTGCCTTATAACGACTCTCTTTTTTTAACTACAAAAAAAATTATATTGAAAATGCAGTTTTGATTTCACTCAGTACCTCCTTGCCACTTCTCTTCCTGTCACACTTTAAAGCAGTAATAGAACACAATGCTGCCAATGTCAGAGGCAATGGGTGGATGGCTAAGATGGAACATTAGAATAGAATAGCCCTTTATAGTCATTGTACAACGAAATACATGTGGTTAGACACGGCAGCTCTGCTTAGCTGAGGTCTGTGTAAATAATGATGTCAATTCTTTAAATCTAACACTTCATGTGCACTCCTTTAATCCAGAAGAATACTGAAAAAAAGCTGGTCAGTATTGTTGTGCAGGAGGGGGCAAAAGCTGGGTTAAGGATTAAAATCTGGACAGGAGGTAGTAGCAAATAAAACTTCCAAAAACACACAGGAATATGCTCCACCATTGTCATCATCTGTCCAATGAATTTGCAGGCATCCAACATTGCTGTAGTCACAGCTAAAACAAGCAGAGACGACAAAGAGGAGATAGTTGTAGCCAATGAGAATGATTAAAACGCAAAAGAAGAGGGAGGGGAACGAGCAAGGCTGGAAGCGACAACTGAGATCATCTGCAACTTGAGCTGACATGTACTGAAGTCACTGCAGTGAGTTACACTGAAACCTTAAGAAGAAAAGCATGATTAAAGACAGCTATGGAAAAACTAAATGTATTTATTGACTTATTTATTTTACTGAATTGTTTATTAATCTATACCATAAAGACTGAACATTATTCTTTCCAGTGATTTATATAGTTACTGTAACTTACATCCAGCTCTGTTTGAGTGAATTCATGTGAATCAACTAAACCCTTCATACAATGAACACAAGACAAAATTCCATTATAGAGTCTATTTTTGCAAGAAGTGCATTCTGCTCACATTTTTCTTCACTGGCATTTAGTCTGTCAATAATGAATGTATCCTTCATAATTAATAATAATGTGTTGCCTGATTGGACACTGCAGGGAATTTATCCCTGCTTTGCTGCACCACAGGCAGGTCAGTGCAAAGGGTCAGCTATTAAAATTCATCCTACAACTGGTATGACGAGTCTTGCTCAAGACAACCACAGCTAGGCAGATGTTTTCCCAGACAAAAGCTTGAAATTGAATCAGAATGTTGAAATAACCCCCAAACTAACCAAAAACACCCCAAGACTCCACAGCAAAATATGCTTCTCTGGCATTGTTCTCAACTCCATTGCTGGTCAAATATATATGACCACCACAGTAAGCTGACGACCCTATTATAAAAACACGTATAAAAACCTGTGTCCATCATTAGAATAATATCTGTAATCGTTAATAAAAATACAACATTACATTGTCCAAGTTCTTGCATCTACTTCATGCATGAGCAGGCCAGGGCCACTATCTAAAAAAACGAAATAAACAGATAGATAAAGAATAATAAATAAATGTATGGACAAAAAAGAAAAGATAAGCCAAACTATCAATATTTTAAACTGATCAATTCTGAATGCCTACCGTGTTCAGTGTGTTTTTATCTCCCATCTGAAGTTTTCAACAAGAGCATGAGAGTCAATATGCTGTGTGCATGTGTGCGTGTGTCCGTGTGTGCGTGCATGCGTAACTGAGAGCAGCGTTTGACTGATTTACTTCGTTGATGGAAACTTGCCTTCTAAAAGACTTCCTAATGGTGCAAACTATTGCACATGAGACAGAGTACTTTGTATTAGTGGGGGGGGGTTTGCATGTTAATGTACCGATTTTGCATCCACATCATCATAACGAGTGGAAGTTGTACTTATTTATAAACTGCAGAAAAAGACTGAAGTTTATGATGCAAGGTGTGGTTCTAGATGATACAAACAGCTACTGTCACAAGTCTATTTATGTCTGTACCTGCACTCCCAGAAGTTACATTTTCACAGAGCAGTAGCTGTTGTCTATTAGCTTTCTGCAGTATGAGTTATTCACGAAACGCATACAATATGTTAGCTCACATTACAAGATTTCATTAATCACATTTTACAGATTAATCAGCGTGGCTCCATGTTCAGTGAGTTAACAATGCGTGTAAACACGAGGCACATGGTTAGTTTGTTCAACAACACCACGAAGTTTCTTTAGATAAGATGGGTGTCCTTGTTGTTCACAGAAAGAAGCACATATACAGCAATATACTGAATATACTGCACTTGACTTACATGTCAGTCTTGCTTACTAACAGCATTTAAGCACCTTAAATGTTACAGAAATAATCGTGACAAGATAGACACTTTTTAAATAACACCAAATGCCAATTTAGGCATTTCCTTTGCTTTTTTTTGCGGTACTGAAAATGATATCAAAGTATGACTCTAATACTAGTGTGCATAGCAAACGATGGATTTAGTGCACCATTACGCCCCTATTTACTTTAGATGTCAAACAGTTTTTATTACAGGAATATAATCCCCAAGACAGATGCCCTGCTGCGTCTTCACTGCTTTTCATAAGTGCTAGTTTTAATCAATTAACCGGGACTCCCTGGGGAGGAACAACTAAATTTAACAAGTCAGAGCCTTTGGTTTAGAAGTTCAAAATTTGATTCATAAGAGGATTAGACCTGAAAATGCACCCAAAGCATTTGTAGTCAGAATTTACATATGGCTGAAGATGAAACGGTCCCATTACACTTGCTGGAATAGGACAATACAGCCTAATCTATTCTGTAAACAAAGTGTGCTGTGACAGACAGAAAACCATTCAAGGGAGCAAAATAACAAAAATCACATTTTTCTAATGAATAACAACATCACATTTGTTACACTGGCATGTATACTGGTAACAAAGTAGTGTTTTCGGCCCAAATATTTTACAAAGACATTATTATTCAAGCAAAGAAGAACATCATCTACCAGACTTGGAAAAACCCAATAAACAAGGTTATACCTAAACTAGCAGAAGTCATTTCTAAGTTATATAAATCTATAATAAATAAAAATGTTTGCCATAAATATTAAACATAAAGAATGTATTAAGATTCAAAAGGTAAAAGTAAGAAAAAAACCAAAACAATTATTTTAAACACTGAACTATGGAAAGATTGGAGAAATCAAATGACATTAATTCCACTCAGCAGGGGTGAAGTGAATGCAGAATGCAATCCTGGACTTTGCTAAGTAATGAGACTAATAAAAATAATTAGTCTAAAAGAAAATGACCAAAAATGTTTTTTTCTACACATTTACAATCAGAGTTACAGATAATGTTTTTAATCACTTTAAATATTTAACTAGAGTGAGTGTAATCTGTTGAGTTCACCCCTGGCAATGGTCAAACCTGCAGTGGCACTCTATCACCGAAACCCAAGGTTAACAAAATTATTATGTTTTCAGCTAGTTCACAGCAAGTAGCACTTCACTTTAAATAAATTTATTGGCACACTTGACAACATCATTTTCTTTTTTCTTTTTTTGTTTATTTGATGCACTGCCAGCCACAGTGTTTTTGTTTTTATCCATGTTTCAATAATTAAACACAGATATAATGCTGAACACGAGTGCTCTATATTACTTACCCAAGTGCTACAAACACTTTCCGCTCTGACAGCAACTGCTACCCGCTATTAAGGATTACACCAGGCTCTGCAGCTAAGATAACCTTTTAAATATTTGTACATACAGGCTATTTGTCAGTGTTAGGGAAAAGTAAAGACCAGCCATCAGAAGAACTATAACTTACCTACAGAAGGAGATCAGCACAAACAAGCCAATGAGATTAGTACAGACTAAATGATGACGCTGAACAATCATCAAAGCACTAGTTTAAAATCAAACACAAAGGGTAAGACTAAAAAAAAAAAAATCATCAGTCTTTGAAAAAGAAGCAACTTGGTGTGGCGATAAAAAATTGAATTTTTGCTACAAGCTTTCCATCCACTACAGTACAACATGTTCTGCAGTTTTAATTATTTAGTGCAATTAAAATCAATAATTAGGAATCATGTGTTGTGACTTGAATATAAACTTCACATATAAAAATAAAAGCCAAAATTCAATCTCGCCTTGTGTGCGTGCTGTAGACCACCAGCTGTGTTCAAGTGTTCACTACACATAAAGTCCTATGGACAGCATGTCCTGCCATATGTGGCACTGCTGTTTGTGTGCTCTGTCCATATGTAAGTAATTGGAGAAACTGTACATCGCCCATATGTTTCTGCACCAATGTCACTAACACAAGCTGTACCACATTTTTGCACTTGGCAAAGGAAGCGACTGTATTCTGAAAATGAGCCAGCGCAGGCTCATTATTGTGATTATGTGAAATTTTGAATCAGAAAGGTGCTGTTCTGAATGCAGCTGATGAAAATGTAGCCTGACATACTTCAGGGGACTAATAGCAACAAGACAGACTTTTCAAAGCATTGATTCCCCCATCACACCTACGTACATTTGATGGAGGCTTGTCAGAGGAAAGACGGTGTGGTTCCTATGACAGCAAAGCAGAGGGAGTGGTAAAGGGTCTAAAGCTGGCTGTAGCCCTTTCTGACGCTCTTGATTGTATTTAGAAAGTGGAGAAAATGGTCACGTGGTCTGCGGAGAAATAACATAGCAAGGTCACGTGAATGTGGAATGAGTGAGTGACGTTCGCACATGTTTGCGTCTGCATCCAAATCCTCGTGGAACGGGTATTTCTGCCTGAAAAAAAAAGTGCATGACACTCAGATGTGCATTTAGCCTTTGTATGCAATACACAGAGCAGGTGCGTGTGTTTTCATAACTGCAGTTTTTATGCGGTGAGAATTGAGTTTGACTGCCTTGTTTCGTGATGTCAATGCAGATGTGCTAACTGCTTCTCACACAGGTATGAGGAATCATCTCAATGAATCACACACACACACACACACACACACACACACACACACACACACACACACACACACACACACAAGCTGAGCGGCCTAGTCGCCAGTGGGTTTCAGGAGGGGGTATCAGGGCCGTTGCCATGGAAACTGGCTCTCTTTGCCAAAGCTGCTGGGAGAGGGGAGGTGAACATAAACACGTGGTCACCATGGTAACTCTTTCATTGCTGTCTGTATGTCTGTACAGACTGACTGCCTCTCCGAATCTGACGTCAGCTCATACATCAGAAGCTTTTTCTCCTTCTTTCAGTCCATCAGTCTTTAGCCATTTTAATTTAATTCTTTCTTAGTTTGTCAGCCGATATATCTGCATGTCTAACTGCCTAGAGAGCAGGGAATTCCAAGAAAGCTATTGTTTTTCAAAGGTTTAATAAGATAGATATGTGTCACATATTTTTTATTTTTATTATCCAGGTGGCACAATTTTATATTCTGAGCCGAGTTTCTATTCAATTTTTCACAGAAATCAGAGCAAGTCTCGAGTTGTTTAAGTAAGTGCGGCAATAGTTTAGGTAGCAAAGCTGAAAGTAACAATTATTCACATAATTGTTTTCTCGATTCATCAAGTAGTCATGTTTTAAGAAAAAGTATTTGTCATACACACACACACACACACACACACACACACACATATATATGTCTCACTAGCACTGTAAAAAGTAGTCAATTAAAAGCAGAACTAATAAAGCTGTAAAGCAAGTTGCTGGTCAGTTATTTAAATTAGCTGGAAATTAAGTTGGTTATTCAGTAAAGCAACTGTTTAAATAACTATTTCTTTGATATGAAATGTTTTCTTTTCAAATCATTTCATGTTGTCAGGAAAAATGTTATGCATCAGTAGGTAAAGCCTTCTTTTTATTACTTATTTTTATTAAAATTATTGGCTAGGTAGGCTAATCAGTTCGTTATTTAGCATCTAGTGATGAATGGAAGACATCAGCTGGTTAACGTATTCTGCAGCTCTGACAGGTGAGGCCACCAGAGATGACACAGCAAAGACAAACTGGGTTAGATGAAATTAAATTTCAGTTAACCAGTTTCAGTTAATTTCACGTGTACTATTTTTTTTTAACTCACTGTCAACACTCCAGTGCATTACACCATCCATTTGTGAGAGTTTTGCCAACAGGCTGTGGTTCTCCCTTAAAAGGACAGACCACGCCTAAAAAAGGAAAAAAACAAAATAAAAAAAACCCACAGTAAAGTCAACTTTTCCACCGCTGCAGACAGAAGAAAACTGTAGGTGTGATCAGCAAAGGTCAAGAGGCAAAGAAACAAGAGTAGGCTTCTACAGAGTCCCTACATGACATGAGTGGCAAAGTAATATATCCAAGTCCCGGGGTGAGATACCCTGGAGTGAAAAAGATGAAGTAACCCTCTGCTAAGGTCAACTGATAGCCATTTTTGTGTAAAAGTGAAAACGGGTGTTAACATCAAAAGCTTCAACATGCAAGAGAGGAAACTGGAGCATTTTAACCTTTTCCACAAGGAAAATTGTCTACGTGAGTATATTACAATGCAGGCTTGTAATACTATCAGTATTACAAGCCAATTATCAGTCTGCATACTGATAATTAGTGTAGTTTTTATACTTAAAATAATTAACAATAAAACAGAAATCCCCTGTGATATGAACAAAAGAAGATGACTTGTAAACTGATGGTTTCTGTGTTGCTGCAATGATCTGTGCGACGCTGTCACCGGCCATGTCTTTGTGAGCTGTCGACACAAAAAGACTACCCACTGCTCATGTGCCAGTAAACTGGATAACAGTTTTGTGCACTACAGCATGTCGTTTGTATCGAGTCCCACACGTGTTAAGCGGTTTCACATACATTTCTCTCTTTTCATGATGTCCAACCAATAAGAATAAACAAAGCAGCTTTTCTTTTTTCTATTAAAATGTATTTTCTAGTGTGTGGAACAGATCGGTGTACACAAACCCCCATTTGGAGAATGTATAGCCATGTATGCAAGTATGTCTTTTAGAGCACAGACACAGATATCAGGAACTTAAGATTTCTTATGACAGCTAAGGCTTACAGTTGTGCACCTGGCAGAAACCCAGCATGTCTCCTACTTATATTAATTGGTAAAAAAAAAAAAATTATGTCCTAAAAGTAACGCTCTGCAGTACAACTACTTCCTTCACCTCTTCTGCTTTAATGACCTCAAAAGGTCTGCTGTGATGAGGAATAGTTATGCAAACAAGACATTACCAGGTGTTTTGGTTAATGAATGGGGCTTGTGCATTTCAGTATATGAAAGTATACTGGGAAACAAATTACCAGAAAGAAGAAACAAAATCATTTCAAATGATAACTGTAAGATTTAATTTAATTTAATTTTTTATTTGAATTCAGGAAAAAAAATCAAACTGTCCTTTTGACAACTTTAAATAGATTTCAGTCTGGAGATCAGAAGCTCTAAAAACATCAGTCTGGATTCTGCCGGGTTTGATTGGACCTTAACGAGCCTTACAGGGCTGACCGGCACAAGCGAAGAGTTATTACTTATTAAGGTTTCCACGACAGCAGTGGATTTTTATCCTGCGCCTGGGTTATCGTGGGTTTTATTCCACGGATTGATTGAACCTGGGATGCAAAGTGTAAAAAAATAAAAACATTTAAAAAATGCTACCATCTTAAAGGGAGCACTTGGCAGGGTAGAAACCCAACAAGAAACACCGAGTCAAAGGTGCAGGACTGAGCAACCACTAAGCTAGACAAAATGCTTAAACTGGGATAATATTTTATCCTAGTTTGGAAAAAAAAAACCTGAAAGTTTAGCATGGGGCTCATCTAGTCTGATATCTCTTGGGGGTAATAATTAAAAACAGGAGTTCTTCATTTTTAAGGTTTGACAGGAACATGACGTGTTTATTTCCACAACTCAGAATCAGCAGTTTTCAATTTACATGTGGAAGAAATAATAAAGTTTTTCAAATCTCTGTGTGCAATTTGTGAAATGATGAAGGACGCGGGCAGAACTAGGCCACTCACTGCAGAATGAGCAACACAAAGGAATTACCACTCATCAAGTAGGCCACATTTGCAAGTTGCCATAAACTTCACCTGAAACGACCAAATCACAAAGCAACCAATTGAAATTGTAATGACCTAAAAATCCTACAAATCAGTGATAGCCATCTTATATGATCACTCTGCAGCAAATATCATCTGCCCACCTGCATTTTCAAATGGCTCCTTTCACACTCAGTACTCTATTAACAGAAAAGAAATACAGACCACAGACTGTTTATAGATGCGCATTAGTATTTATATAGTATTTCACTCCTCATACACTCATACACTGTATGAAATGTGCATAAGAACAGAACGCATTAAACCTTTATCATATTAACCATAATACTGTTGTGCTGCAAACACACAAATTTGCAAATTGGTAAGTGCAGCATAGGAAACAAGGTTCGGTGGACTGATTTGCAAAGCAGCTAAGAAATGCGCAGCAACTGCAGGTAGGTTAACACAAATTCGTGGCCTGCATGAATGCTGAGCTCAATTACCCCAGTTTCTCTGAAACAAAATCCTTCACGGTATGTTTGAATTACATTAGATGACAGTAAAGTCAACCTGCCACAAAGCAAAAACCTCAGGATCATATAAAAAACTGTTTAAACCAGCCCTTACACTTGGGCAAAACTTTGTTTTAAATCAAATTGTTATAACAGGCAAACTGTTCTTTGCACAAGTGAGAGTTCTCAGTTTAACAAAGCCTGGGGTAAAAGAGATAAGGTTTTTATAATCAGTTGAATTAAAACACAAGATACAAGATACAAGTTAAGATCCAACTTATTGTCTTCTGTGTACGCATCACTCTTCATCTTCATTATTCTTTTGTTTAATAAAATCCCTTGTTACCTCAAAAATGAATAAATAGTGCAGGGAAACGCAAAGCATCATGTGGGGATTAGACCGGTTTGAGCCTCGGCAGAATCAGGAGCTCTGTTTACATGTCACTCACAGCTCTAACCTCAGATGACCTGAGGCATGTAATCATTGAAAATACACTGAAAATACTTCCACGCTCACCTTGCTCCATGTTCACTCCCTGTGCCTCTTCATGGAGAAAAAAGCTCAGACACAGTTATGGGTAACCTAGAAACTAAAATTAGCTGCTAAGCTAACCCAGGCTCAGTAATGACCTGAGCCGCTGCCATCCATCTCCACAACAACATAGCAACCGTAGCCCTCCCCCCCAACACACACACACACACACAGCATCATGGCATCACGTCATGGTTGAATGTGCTTACATGACTGACTACACAGGCGCGTACACAGACATCAACTGTCTTCCTCACTCCCACACTGGCACTCCATGGCTCAATGTGCTTACATGACTGACTACATGGACATACATGAGTTACAACAGCCCATTTTAGACACACACCACCACACACTCATTCACACACACACACACACACACACACACACATCTTCACGGTTCAATGTGCTTACATGGATGACTACACGCATAAAAAAAAATAAAAAAAATACACTGTCTTTCTCTTTACACACCGTCGCTCACCGTCCTCACACAAACAGCCTCCCGTGACGTGCTGCAGTGTAGCAGCCTCTGCATGTCCAGTAAAGCCAACCAAACACAGTTGAGGGAGGCTGCAATCACACGGCCTATGAATCAATAATACTGCCCCACAAACAAGTAACACAGACACACACAAACACACATCTACACATCTATCTCTCTGTCACGAATATAGACCACGGGTACTGCAGTCTCATCAATGCTCCTGCTTCCTTTCAAAGATAGAACAACAGGCAAAACTGGTAAATGTGACAAACACTCACGCTAGGCTAAGCGCTCTTTTACCACTGCTCATCTTTGTGAAAGGTTCGACATATGCACAATGTGGAAAAGGTTTATGGCAGTAAAATTAAAGATGCCTTTAAAAACAATGTGGAGATCAGGGTTCTGTGGAGGTCACACCATCTGTTGCAGGACTCCTTGTTGACGTCAGGATGCAGATTAAATTTAGTACCAATCGATTATGTCACTGATGGCATAACAGCTATTCTAAATATTGACCGCATCTAAAATCTTAGCACAGCATTGTTTAATAGTAGTTTAAAAATTATTTCAATTCTCCAGTTTAGTCCATGCCAAACCGCTAGCCCCACCCCTTCCTATCTTGTTTCCCCACCAGCTGGATGACCAGGTCGCAGTTGCAGCAATGCTGAATACCGTTAACTTGCTTTTCATCCCCAGAGACACTTCAAGTCCACTGTCGCAGATTGCAGCTGGTGACAGTAGTGCCAGTGCAAGCTGCTGGGCCACTCTGACCTGAACCTACAGCAGGTGAAAACCTGTTCATGTGCTTCTGCAGAGCTCATCGAGGATACACAGCCATGGAATTAAAGTCCATCTTAGATATGAGATCCACTGGAGAGGGAGCTGACTATTTCTTTGTCATTCATTTTCAAAAAACATATAGTGTTGTTTAAGTCAGTATGGGTGTGTCTTCTTTCATGTGCAAACCTCACTACACTATCACAAAAATCAGTGGGAAAAGGTGAACTCAAGACTATCAGCACAGCACTGATACTATATTTCATAAAGTGATACAATCAATAACACTGATCGATATATAACGCTAAAGATTAAAACAATGAAGATAAATCGAAATACAATTCTCTTCACTAAAACGTGGACATCTAATTAGTTTGAAGGCGTAAGAACTGGTTACAGGTGTATCCAGTTCCATTAAGAGGCATATGGCTTCTGTCCACTGTTAGCATGCCCTTGAACTTAAAATTATACTAAAAGATTTTTGACTTAAATTTTGTAGTCTGGTGATGCCAGACTACGTGTTGGAAACATGAGTACTACACATCCCGTTTTAGGTTCAGTAGCATTTTGGTCTTCCTTACGCACTCTAATGGAGTTTTAAGACACTTCATTATATAAACTCTACCCACGCAGATTTTTTTCTACATAGAAAACTTTATGCTTTAGCACATAAATTTATTTTATCTGCACAGTTTTTAAACTACTTTTGTTAGAAATTCTAAATAACATGTAAGTAAACTTCTATCAACTAAAGTAACACAAGCTTGATGCCTTTAGTATATGCAAAGCGATAATGCTTATGTGTTTAGTCAACCCCCAAAGGTCTTTTCTGAACCAAGAAAAACTGTCATGTGTACCATTTCTGTGAGAGTAGAAAAAATGTGCTTTCAGCAAATGAAGAAACTTAGAAAAAGAATAAAGAAAGGAGACTCCACCAAAAGGCTAAAGAAAGGGAACTCCAGCTTAGAGGACAGCCACATTCTTGTTACTCCCTATAAAACTAAATAAATAAATAAAGATGGAAGGAGGTGGAGGAGGATGGAGGGCCGCAGACGGATGTTTCAGCTGCTTGGGAAAGTACAAAAATGATCAAAGTGACTGAATCTAAGCCTCACAGACAGAAAAGAATTCAGTCCTTTCTTTGCTTTACCTTGAAGTGCAGATATCACAGTTTCATACACTTGCTGATTCATGGATTGTGATGGTGAAAAAAAAAATCAAAATCAAGCTTCAGCATACAGAGTAGTTCTCTTTAAATATACTTGTCAGATAAAGAGGAGCCAAAGCTGGAATGTGCCATCACAGATACAAATCATCAAGGCTTTTATGCACTGCCACAAATAGAGGTGTTATAAATTGGTTTAATTATTAATTAAACTATCAAACTGCCCCACTACTAAAAAGTAAGATTTTGAGAAAGGTATTTATAGCATTTATAGCAATACACAGATTAATTCATACTAAAAGTAACCAGTTAAAGGCAGTTAAATTAAATGCTGTTTTGTACTGCTTTTTAATTACAGGCTTCAGCTGGAGGCAGATTTTCTTTGTTAAATCTAATATTTGAGCTCTCTGCAAATTCTAAAGGTAAAATAAGTAATTTCCCTAAAATGTGATAACTTAAAATGAAAATGGCTACAAAAAGATGAATTCAAATCAAACATGTTGTTCTGGATAAACAACGTTCAGCATTATTTCAAACAGGGAAAATTCCCAAAACTATCCAGCATTAGACCGTCACCATAGTTCTATCTGCCATGTCAACTAAAGCCCCAAGTGTTGCAAATACCCAGAAAATGACAAAGTAAAGTACAGTTAGCTCCATAGGATTTTGGACAATGAAACATTTATTGTAGCTTTACACTATCACAGTTATTTTAAATCAAACAATCAATGTGTGACTGAGGTGCAGACTTTCAGCTTTAATGCCAGTTGTTTCACAATAATATTACATTAAGAGCTTTAGAATTACAGCCACACAGTCCTCCATTTTCAAAGGCTCAAAAGGAATTAGACAAACGGGCTTAACTTTAAATATGAGGGCTCCTTTTAATACTTAGATGAAAATATCTTGCAGTCAATGACTGCCTAAAATCTAAAACAGTTTGGCTTTTTCAGTATGCTTTGGGTCATTACTCATTGGCTCTGTGAAGCACTGTTCTATCAGTTTGGCAGCAATTGGCTGAATGTGAGCAGAGTGTATAGTCCTGTAAACTTCAAAATTCCTACTGCTACTTCTATCAGCAGTCACATTAGAGTTCTGGTTATAACACGATAGTATCGTCTCCACCACGTTTGATAGATAATGTAGTTTGCTTCAGCTCATGAGACATTCCTTTCATTCTCCATACTTTTCCCATCATTCTGGTGCAAGTTCATCTCAATTTTTGTCCAAAGAGTTGTTTCCAGAACTGGACAAAATCTTGTTGGTTTTTTTTAGATTATATGGTCTTCCTGCTGCTGAGTGTAACCAGTGATTTGCTGCTTGTCATAAACCCTCTGTGTTTACATTCATGAAAGCACCTCTTGATTCTAGACCTTGACAATGAAATACCTACCTTCTCATGAGTGTCCTCAACTTGGCAAGATGTTGTGAATGAAGTTTTACTTAACCAAGGAAAGAATTTGTGTGATCATCCACTTTTGTTATCTCCAGTGGTCTAGGTCTAGGTCTAGGCTGCTGGGGGAGTCCCATGATGCATTGAGTGCTTCTTCTTCAGTCACCTTTTTCACTCACTGTGTGTTTATACACCTCTCTGCATTTAATTATTAGCCATTATTAATCTCTGGCTCTCTTCAACAGCGTGTCTTTGTCCTGTCTTCATCCACTTACCCCCAACCAGTCACAGCAGATGACCACCCCTCCTTGAGCCTGGTTCTGCTGGAAGTTTCTTCATGTTAAAAGGGAGTTTTTCCTTCCCACTGTCGCCAAAGCACTTGCTCATAGGGGTCATATGATTGCTGTGGTTTTCTCTGTTTTCTTTGTATTACTGTAGGGTCTTTACCTTACAATATACAGTAAAGCACCTTGAGGCAACTGTTGTTGTGATTTGGCAGTATATAAATAAAACTGAATTGGTCTTTGAGGCCTTTTGTTGTTCCTGTGGTGGTGAGAGCCTTGTTTTTAAGGATGTACCACATTATTCGTTTGGCCATTCCTAAAGTTTTTGTTTGTTTGTTTGTTTTTGTTTTTTTGTTAATCTGTTTGATAGGTAGTTGAAGTTCCAAGACTAATGATGGCATCCTCCAACTACATCAACTTCTCTTTGACCTAATGCTGAGAATTTAAATGAACACGCAAGTCAGCACTTGGAATCAACTGAACTTTTATCCATTTAGTTTGTTATAGAATAATGAGGGAACAGGCAAGTGAAGCCTGTTCCCTCATTACTGTCCCAACTGTCCCATTTTTCCAACTTTTGGTCCTCTGAAAATGGGAAACTATGTATAAAAAGGGCTGGAATTTCTAAACAGTTTATGCAATACTTTTGTCAAACCCCTTGAATTAAATCTGAAAGTGCGCACTTCAACCAGTCTAGACTGTTTAAAATCTACTCTGCTGGTGTACAAAGGAAAAGCTACAAAGAAAGACGGGGTTATTGTCCAAAAATCTATGGACCAAACTGTAGTTACACAGGATTTAGTCGCTGGCAAAACAGTCACCTCAAAGGAGACATAAACACAGAGTATTTTTTGTTGTTAAGAGAACTGTTACCAGCTGGGATGAATCCGCTTTTAAAGACTTAAAAACATAAATTCGGCACTCCTACCATCTGTCCTGCTCCTACAAGCGAGCTCTACCCTCACTACACAAAAAGATTTCGCTGCTATCTCTTTTTGAACAATCAACATTATCTCACTTTTGTTATCATTTTTCCAACATGGTGCAGCAGCCTTGTACAAACATTTCCACACAGACATCAGTTTCTTCCACATCACTGTAGCATGATGACATTATCACCGTGGTTTCAAGATGTGGCAGGGAGATAACCAGACAAGTTGATGGCCACTTGAAAGATGCCAGACACACCATCACTGCGACAGTGAAAATCTCATCACCTTTCTCATGTAAACAAACTGATATAAACCTTAAGTAAGATTGCACACTGCCTAAAACAGAAACTAAATTATTTAAGGATGAAGCCCTTTCCCTTTCTTACCAATTCTACTGCTGACATGTTTTGTTATCTTAAACGTGAGTTAGTGTGCCAGTGTAGACAAGGAATAGTTTGGCTGCACCCGAAAACATTCCCAAACAATATTACAGACCAAGCACAGATACTTTAACTTCACTTTACCTGATATTGATAAAGGCCCTCAGCCTTTTCATGCCACTACAAATGATTATACAGAAGTCAAATAAACAGACTAATTAATATGGCCAATGCACCAATACAACAACACCTGAATCAGAGGGTAAAAAAAGAAAACTTCTGTATCTCTGAAGTAAGCAGATAAGATGACCTTAAACTAGCTGTACCAAGACAAATCCAAGTTAACAAGGCTGTACTGTGCCCTGTGTGAGAGGGCTCAGGCTGAAGAACACGGTGTTAGAACACAGAATAAGTTTATTTCAACAAGTTTTCACTCAACACAAAATCATTTGGCAAAGGCATTGTACTGGATACCAGGTAGAACAATTTCCACCAAAATGAATACATTAGAATTATTGGTACAGAAATGCATTTCTGGAAAGATCTTCAAAAAGAGATTAAACAGAGTTTAGATTAACTGTTCTATATATTAGGCACACATTCAATATAAGAGATGGAAAACTGATATAGCAGTTAAGAACTCTGCTTTTTTTGTTTTGTTATAATAGCTTCTTGGGTGAAACCAAAACTTCCTAGTAAAATACACTGGAGAAACTGGCTAAATGCACATCTTCTAATTTGTGCAGTACTATATGAATAATGAACAAAAGGAAGTTAAAAAAAAAAAAAAAAGAAAAAAAAAAAAAATTAAAAAATTTAAAATTA
>VVHJ01041221.1:15512-32905 GCA_015107715.1 Tylochromis polylepis | reverse complement strand
TTCCTGAGTGCAACATATAGGAAGGAAAACTACAATCGAGTTGAAAAGTAATGACAATTTAGATCTCTTTAACATCTAAAGACACAAATGTGTCTCTGCAGGCCTGAACAAGCACCTGCACACCTTAAAGCCAACCAGGACACAGTGGCTTAAAATTTGTATTCTACGCGGCACAATTACATGTCAAAAGAAAGAGGCAATAAAAAAGGATCAACTAAATACATACATAAACTAAAAGAAGTTCAGTTTTTTCCTTTTTAACTCCCTCAGGGGTTTAGAAAATCAGATTGAACATCTACTGTTTATATACCTCATTGTAACAGGTGTCCCTGCAAACTCGAGGTTTATATTTCAGCTGTGGGGCAACTATGAATCTGTCAGTATTCCTATACAAATCCACAACTAAACTTGTTCAACTTTACAGCCTACAGTGAAATCACTCAGTTATAATTGGTCAATTGAATGTCCCCGGTTGTATGAAAAATGGGTCAGACAGGCTCTCACCTTACTACCTTAAAGCCAAATATCATTAATGTTAAGTTAGTCCAAAACATAGTGAACAGATTTACCCAATAAACTAAAAGGTTTAGTGTTACGGTTATACTAGAGATTGAATATGGCTTAAGGCTTCGCCGCTATACTAATTAAGCAGTAGAAAAAATAAAATAAATATGAAAAAAAAAGCCAGCTGATGAAGAGGAATTGGACTCAAATTATTGTGGGATACATGTTTTGTCTTGGGTTTTTTTCATACTCTATAGAGTTTTACATTCTCCAAGTTACACTGATATTTTTCAAGTGCTTATTTAAAAAAAAAAAAAACATATATGTAACACTTAAGGCGATTCAGAAAAATTGCAATTTTTCTAAATGTTATTGTTTAGAGAGTGTTAATTTATCTCATACAGTCAAACTATCACATGCTATCACATAGCAGACGATGCTGCATGTGTGTCTGGGTAACGATAGAATTAATGCTACATAGCTTGGCTAGCAAGCTGAACCTATACAACTGTTTAAACACATATCTACTAATTAGACAAATAACAGACTAATAAAACCTGGATGATCTGCACCCTGCTGAAAGCCATAGTTTTAAGTAGATCATTTTGGGACTCAAAAGGCTTCAACAGCACAAACTGTAAAGGATCCAGTTTAATGACTCACAGTAGTGGAGCTGAGGCCTAACAGACACAAACGCCAGGTGCCTGTGTATAGACACCTATCAATCAAAGCAGTCATGTCCCTAATTCCAGTATAGTTAAAGTGCTTTGCTTTATTAAACCTATTAATTATGTCATGAGGATGCGCTGATCTTAATCACCATGTCTTTCCATTAACATACTGTGCATCAATAATAATAACAATAATTATAATAATAACAATAATATTTATTATTATTACTATATAATTACAATAACAATAATATAATAATAAAAGACAGAATTTTGACAGATGAAAATCCACATTTCATGTGGAAAAATCTTAATTCTGTTTTGGTCAGCTGCTACAAACGACATAGATCTGATGCTTTCAAATTAGGGAACAACAGGAATCTGCACTGGATCCCCAGTTCCTTGCTGTGAAAAAGGTGATACTTGGGGATGCAATGTAAGTTTTTAGATAACATCAGAATTCCCCTCAGTTCATTCACCTCTGAGGACAACAATGATAAATATAAACACATGTCAGGGGATTGCTCATTGCATATTTATGTTTAAAACAGTGCAAAGCTACCCATGTTATTTTTTGATAAATGCAAACATAGTAGTAAACCCTGGTTTAAATTGAAACTGCCAGTCCTCTACATCAACATAACCATAAAACTAAACAGGAGCACAGTACACTTGGGTGTCCAACTGAAAAAAGGTGCACACAGCACCAGTGCAATAGAAATGACTAAAGGAAGATTACCTTGTGCCTTATGTTACAGTATGCAGTTCCTTCCATTCAAGTATGTCAGTGGAGGAGAAGAGTATGCCGATTTCTCTACAATATCTCGCAAACACATAAGCTAACATGTAATCATTTGTGGCTATAAGCTCCAGCTATACTTGCCAAATACTTTTTCTCCACATACCTGAATCATTTTGCTTTGTTTTGTTTTTATTAAAGAAAAGAAAGAATGATGGTCAAGAAGGATAGAAAACAAACAACTGATGTAATGATTTACAACAACCGAGTTATGAGGAATAATGCTGATTTTAAATTAATAGCATTTTAATCCAGGTAAGACGTTTGCTCCTAGATTTTTTTTCTGCAACGGACCAGATTAACAGGAAAAAGAAAAGGAGAAAAAAAAAGGTCAGTTAAAGACTGAATGGACGTTTGGACTAACGTAAAAGATAATCAGTGCAGTAACCAGTAACCTTTTTACCAGCTACTCAGCTATCATTTCAGTCTTTTAACAACCGACTGCCTTCTGCTGGAAAGAAAAAAAAGCAGATTTAGTACAGGTGATATCAATTGCCTGTAACCAGTTTCACTGTGCTTTTCAGAAAGAGCAGGTGCTCCTCATATTTTGAACACAGTGTACATGACATTCAGCAAAATCCACCTTTTGCTGCTTAACACTCTGATGATAAAATGGCATCTGTGGTGCACTACTCTGCAGCAGTAGATACAGTCAGGTACTCCCACCACCTGCCTCACTGTACCATTAAGGATAACTGCAGTATCTGCAGAAGTAGTTCAGACTCCCCACTGTTTTTAACGTGTGACACTTAATCCTTAAAACAACACACAATATTTTCTGTTAATTAGATGGTTTAATTGCAAGTGAAAAAGACAGTCTGTGATTATTGAGGCACTTTTTGCAGTGCACCTGTCATAAAGATCAGTACAGCATATAATGCAAAGTAAAAGAAAGATTACTTGTATGATCAACTGAAAGTTTTCCAATGTATCAATTATGGATGCCACTTACAGATGCTACATGTAGCTATTAATAAAGGTATCTATGGAAATAAAATCTCGTGTTTTAAAATGCCCATCACACATCTAGAAGACTGGACATCCAAGGAGACTTATCTAAATATCTGGATACGGTTGACAAAGAGGCCAGAACCTCAAAGTATCTGATTTATTATAACCAGTTTTGCTTGAAAAATGACAACCAATTACTTTTTTGTCAGCTGATAAAAAAAAATAAAAAAAATAAAAATACAGCAAGTCTACAGCTGTCACATTACCACCAACGCTGATGGACTGAAATATGGAAGAAACACATCAATAAAAATGCGCATGTGGTGACTCAAACATCCTAATAATCCTTAGAGTGCCCCAAAGCACTTGCCTGAGACACTAACACTGGAGTAAGCAGACACTGACATCTGAAATGTAGGGCTTGTGTTATGAGTCTGTCACGTGGGTCACACGGGGCATGGACTGAGTGAACACAGAGGGAAAGTGAAGCAGTATGAAAACAGGAAATACAGCATCGTAACCTCATGACTTCCTCTCTCATTGCTATAAATGACAGTATTTGCATATATAAACAGTTTAGGTAAAATAATAAAAATATAAACTAGCACTCAACTCCAAATTCATTGTATATTAGCCGTTAGCTTAAAAGACCACTGAGAACAGTTTAATTTTCCTCCACTTTAGTAGCTTAATAATACAGGCAAGATTACATTATCTCCTGTACACAGTCCGTAGTATAGCTATGACTTAAGTGTGTCGAGAGCACACGTCTCTGCCACACGGGACTCGGTTTTTTTTGGTGCAAAAAATCCTTTCTGTAAATACGAGTACTGCATCATATTGATAAAACTGCAAGTGTGTTGGCCTAAATCTAGTTTTATCTTGACTTGATGCAAAGTCAGGATTTTTCTTAAATTTAATACACAAAAGCTGGAGCCACTCTGTGTGTAAGCTGTTGTGTGTTTTTTAGATTTATCACTGACTAGTTTTCCTTTTTCTATCATTTTTTCCTCATATTTACTGACATATTTAGGCTGCTTGTGAACTGTGCTATGTAACCCTCCTAACTTTATAAGTGCCTACAGAGTCTCCACAACTCTTGCAGAGAAAACAAAGGAAAAAAAGTAAAAAAACAGAAACAAAAACACAAAAAAAAAGTTAAAAAGGCCACTGAAATACTGATTTGCACAGGACTTATCCTAAGATCTCTGTTTTTGGTGGAATGTGGTGGGTAATTTGCTGTAGAATTTTTACTTTGTTAACTACAGACATGGCAGAGTTGCAAAAGACAAATGACCACAAATGACCTCTGCAATTATTAATTATTTATTACTTACCAGAGGTCCCCAGGTCATCCTAGTTCCATGATATTAGTGCTAATGAATATGACTTAAAAAGAGGGGATGTAGACTTTACACCTGTTTGTCGCACCAATGGACAAATAACTTTAAATATCAAAATGTGCATCTATATGCATCTAACACCTTTAACTGCTGATACACCTTATGCCAAGGTGCCTGCTGGGCATTGTAGTCCCTGATTTTATTAAGGAAAATTAGACTCTAGAAGGTTACAGCATTGGGCCTGCTATAATCATATTTAAGTCAAATAGCATAAAGAAAACTATTGTTTTATTAACTAAAGTATTATTTTAAACCATATGTAGTTTAATGTCATGGCTTTTTCCAAAGCATTTGAAAATAAGGACTATTTTATGAACAAGTAAACCACTTGGAAATGAGACCTGTGAATCATTTTTGATCTCACAATTGTCAGTGTGCTTATATGTGGAGACAATGCAAATACTGAATCACTGATGACGTTTCAACCATTTCAAGATAGCAAAACCTTTAGTGAGTTAAACAGCTTCAGTATCACTTTATTTGGATGAGAGTCAGTTTTATAACACTCACTCCATGGAGTAAAAATCACCACTTCAATAAAAAGACAAAGATGATGTCATGGTAGATACACTGGCACGACATCTAAATAACCAAAGCGTTTTATCTTCTGAAAGATTCAAAACATTTAAAGTTAAGCTACGCAGCCACTGTACATATCCAGATCTTACTGCATGCAACAGAACAGAAACAACTTCCTCAACATTACAAATAACTAAGAAATGAGTGCAGAGATATATGTGCGTGCTTAGATAATCATAGATGACAGATATGTGCATGAAAATGGGAAACAGCAATGTAAAAGATGTGCAAATTTCTTGTTTTAGTTGAAAGCCTGCCCAAAAAAGAAATAAAAATGAAACAAGTTAAATGGAAGTCAAAAAGACATCTTGTGGAGGCTTTTCCTTTTTTAAAACTTCTGTGGTACGTTCCTTTATCCCTGCACACCTGTCACCCATGAATATTGATGCAAGCGCATGCCATTTCCAAAAATCAAACAACCCTCTACTGCTCACTCATTTTGCAGCCTTATGTGACAGAACTCATATGCAAAAACAAACAAGCGCACATGTGTGCACACACTCGCAAGCACAACACAGGGTATGTGAACAACAAAGACTGCATTTGAAATGCAAAAAACAAAAAATACTTGCATGCAAAAATGTCTCGACTTAAGACAGAGCTGCATTGTTACAGTATAGTCATAATATGTCACTTACTGTAAAAGGTCTGTTGACTAAAAATATAAAATCAGAACAAGTTGAAACACCCTAGGTATTTAATAGTCCAAGCTCGTGTAGCAACAGTTTTTTCCTTTTTACAGATGGCAGTTACAACTTAGGAATTACATTATAGTTTGTGCATACTGGTAGAGCTTTGCTTTTAAACTTTCAAATGTTATGATCTGTATCAAGTGTGTATTATATGGAGACATAATTTAGTTAAAGGTTAATTATTCACATAATCGACACAATGGCATAATCGTTACAGCTTTCAAATTGTCACACTGTATTTTTCAATGGCTTTTTGATCAAAACATTGACAGTCAAGACTGAAGACCAGCAAGACAACAGGCTCACATTTAATAGAAGAAGACATAAGGGTTGCAGGAATCATAGAAATGTTCAATTAACTTAGACTGTGCAGGAGCATTACTAAATGATGGTGAATAAACACCAGAAACCACACTATCAACATTTTTTCATGTTTATCTGAGTCATACTGATTTAGATAAAGAAAGTGAAGGGTCACACGCTGGACACTAAATCAAAACATGTTTAAAAAGGTATCAATGAAAATATTACCCAAAGGCCTTATAAAATAAATGCTGAAAAGAAAATTGTGTTGTTAGAAGGACTCTGCACAAAATCACAGTTAATATCATTTGCATTCAGCAAAGAGTTAACTAGCCAGTCACAATCCATAACTGGTGGACATAAGCGAGAAGATAAAAGTGGAATAGATAAAACAACATGAAGTTATAATATTGACCTGGCTTTTTTTTTTTCTTTATCATTTTTCTTTTTTATATCTGTAAAATGGCTAAAGTCAACAGTAGGCTAATGAGATAAATTAGGTGACGCAACTTCTATATTACAAGAAATTTCTGTCCTTAGACCCACTGAGGGGTCGACTTAGTAAAAGACAGGAGAAAGACCTGGTACGGACTTATTGCAGCATTTTGCCTCGAGATTACTTAGCATGATGTTGTTTTATGTCTATTTTTTCACAAGTCATTTTGATTTCCTTTCAGTTTGCTGCAGGGCGGACTAAGACTGTGAGCCAATTCCATGCTCTTTAACAAAATACAGCATGCAACAACAAGCAAGTTTTATTTTGGCCTGTCATGAAGTTACGCGTGGAATTAACCAAAGCCAGAATGATATCGGTCAACAGAGAGACAGGATGTCCAATATCTGGCAACATGAAAATACTCACATTTTCACTTTCATTTTTTTTTTCTATACTGTAAAATTCATTCAGCGCAGAACCTAGCTGTTTTAAAAGTAGGTGCAGGAAGATTCATAGACTGACATAAGCCACACGCATTTGAGGATCCGAGTTTGATTCTATTATCAGCCAATTACAGGACGCCTGAATCAATATACCAGACACCAATCCTTTGAATTGGCTTGAGACATCTCTAAAGCTTATTAATATTCAGATAATGGTTTCACCCATTTCGACCAGACTTTCACTGATATAGCCAACTTAACACTGGACTTAATAATTAGGGATGTGCTCAGTGAGTCAACTAGACATTTAAACGTCGCTTTCCCTTTATGTGCCAAAATCTGTTCCTCAAATATCTACATACAGGACTATGTTTGAAAATGCAGGGGTTTTCCCATTGTTATTGTTCTGGAGAGAGTAACTTACACCATTAAGGCCAAGAGTGAAGACTCTGTTCACATATAGGAAACATTTAAATATTAATTTAAAAAAAATAGGAAATCTAGGTTCCATGTGAGTGTAGCGTGGACAATGTAGATAGATTGTCTCAATGTGTGTTTCTATTTAGTATTGATGCCACATTTCATACCACAGTAAATAAGTCTCCTTTAGCTTTTAGAAATTGTAAGTCAAATTTAATCAATTTTCCAAGCCAAACATTAATTGAGAAATTAATCAATAAAACACAACAGATTTTTTTCCTCCTCCCACTCAGTAACTACTCTTTTTTTTTTCAGTATCAGTTTTACCTGTGAAATCATTTCTATAATGAAAAGCCTCTAGGATTTTCATTTTACAACCTTAAAAAGTGGGTATTAGAGCAGACTTATTCAGAAGCAACAGACAGAAATCCTTCCAGGCCATCTCAGTGGAGAGACCCGTTCTCTTTTCAGTGACCTTATTCCCTTCACTCAGTCACTTGCCCTTGCACAAAAGAGCAGAAGAGCCATACTGTTGCTGAGTCTGAGACTCATCAGGAGACAACTCGCTAGAGGGATGAAGAGGAGCAGCCGGCTGTGCTAAATCAGAACCAAATTTCAGCCCCGTTTTCCCAAACGTGTGTGTGTGTGTGTGTGTGTGTGTGTGTGTGTGTGTGTGTGTGTGTGCTAGCTTGCACAAAGAGCGAAGCACGCCTTAAAAATGGAACACAGCTCCTCCTCACTCCATCCTTGCTTCAGCTGTTCGACGCTTCCACGAGGGAACAAACAAAGCAGCGGGCAATGGTGTCAGAGGGAGCCCTGTTTAGATTCATCTTTCTCAGTTAATTACTTATCACCTCTAAATCTCAAACCCTGCTGCTGATGCTGATGACACAGTTTTCATCTTTCCTTGTGCCAAGTATCCTGCTGACCTAATCTGCTATAGTGTTGTGACACTGACATGAGCCACACATCAGAGTGCACCACTGTGTGCTATATTTAAGGTCACAAGTGAATCCACCTACCTTCTCCTCCCAGTTAACGACATGACCATACAACCACTCGCTAACTTACAACATTTTACAATGAAGACCTGAGTATTGTATTACAGGCATATAATCAATGTCTATTCCTCTATTTGTATTTGCATTATTTATCTCTGTTTATACCCTGTGATGTGTACTTTGAAATTCCCCAATCATCTTTTTCTACATTATGTTTTAATAAAAGTTTTCATATCAGCTCACATATGTCGACATAAAAACAGATGCTAGTTTAAGAACATTTTTTTTCAAAATCATTAGGAGAAAAATCATAATATACTTGACGATTTAAATAACTGCTCTTATTAATTCAGCTATCACGAGACATAATGACCTAAATAAATCAAAATCCAACTTCCACTACCAATATATTGGAATTTCTCATATGGACGCTTTAAAAGCTGAACAGATTTCACAATGATCACCATGACCGTAATTTTAATACTACACCAAACTCTTATGTGAATGCATAGCTGCCTTCTCACCCAAATGTAAAATGCAAAGTGGGATAATCGAGAGAAGACAGTATTGCATTCTCTCTGAGGTGCTGACTCACACTAACTGAGATGCATATCGTACAATCAGTTGATCAGCTTAAATCTAATTTCTTCTGTCTCCATCCACAGAAGTGATAAACTGAAACACTAGCACATAAACTGCCCCTTAAACAACAATAAATAAGCACACCAGGAGAAAGCTTAACATAATGAAGACATCTAACTTATCCTGTCATTTCTTTATAACTATAATAACATAATACTTATAATCACAACCTTTAAAACTCTTTTAACTTTAATAAGAAACATGTTATGACTAAAGCAGTGACTACAAACTGTGATCAATTTTATGGTTGATTTAATTTTTAACAGTTCAACTAAGTAGTAAACCATCAATACAGGTTTACTGTACATTTGTAAACATCTCAGAGTGCAACAAAGATGTATGACGGCACCTCTTTAAGGAGATTAGATACAACACACATAACCATGTGTATTACAATGTAAATGTTTTTAAATTATATTACATCCTTACATTGTCCTTTTACATGCCAACATAGTACATGCAAATGATCAACCAAAAGTTCTTCTGAAAAGCTTATTTCCTCCAACAATTAAGAGTAATTTTTTTTTACTGACGTTTTCCTATCTTAGACCTTGCACCCGAAATTCAAATTACACATTAACATTTTTCATGTGGAAAAGTTACAAATAAACACTAAATAATAATACACTCAAAGTCTTTTTGCATGTATTACTGGTATACGACTCAACCATAACACAATGTGCAAAATGCAGAATGCAGCAAAACCTTTGGGTAAAACAGTGGATCACAGATAACACAGTCTGTAGAGTAACATGGACATAGGACTGCCAGCTGGAAAAAGAGTTTCAAATGTCATAATAAAAGTTTCCAATGCCTTTGTTCCAGCGCAGCTGAATTACTTTCATGTGATGATCTTCAGCAAAAGAAGTAAAAATGTTACGAGTTGCTGTAATGCTGATAGAAAAATAATGAAAACTATATGCATGGCAGCCATGATGTTCCTGTCAAGAAAGAGGTCAGTGTATGTTTTGTTTTTTTTAAGTTTAATGACAAATTTATTCATGACAATATTGCCAAATGTACTGTTTGAAAGATTATTTTCTCAGCTTAGTCAACATAAAAATAACTTTAAATAACTTTTAAGTATAGAGGATTGACAATGTGAAACTCCTAAACAGAGCATGTACATTAAAATACTAAAAGTTGGTTAATTTTTTGTTAAACCAGTATTTCAAAATCCATGTTTTTAGACAAGATCATTTATAGTAGGAGAGATTGTAGGTTTGACATGAAGCTTGCATTGTATAGGGTTTTCATGTCCTGACATTAAGGTGACCTTTTAAGTTGTTTTCTATGAACTGCAATTTTAGTTGTAGGGAAGAAGTCACTTGTTATACTTGATGTTTAAGTACAAAAGTAATTACATTGTATGTATATGTATATTTTAAAGCAAAAACAGTAGAAAGATGGACTTTGTTACTTTTACACCGCCCATTTTGACTAAAGAAAACAATGAGTGATGAACATTTTTACCATGTCCATGTCGGCGTTTTATAAAACCAGATGTGAGAAGACGGAGGTGGTTCCAAATGTCAAATCGCTTGTCAATCACAAGTTTTTAGCCAATGAACATACCCCAGATAATCCTCCTTTCTGAAATACAGTACAACCAAGATTTATAATACTGACTTTTTAAAATTCAGCAGGACCCAAAGTGAGTGACTGAGACCATGAACTTCAAGAACCTGCCTCACAGTGTTCAGGACAGAAAGCCAATTTCCAATAGACCTCTATCAAGGTTTTGCAGACATGTGACAGCTTACCACGAGACCTTAACTTGTCGACCATTATCAAGTCACTGGACTCTGCCTGGAACTGTAATCACTGGATCAAGTGGGCCACCGTCTCTGCTCAGGTATTTTCCTGATTTTTATTACATTTTGATATTGACACACTGACATGTTGGTGAATGGTTGAGGATATCCATAATTTTCATCAGTAAGCACTGCTGTAAGCTCCTGTTCGCTGCTATTCACGTCTGTTACTGAAAATTTTAGTAGATCTAAAGTGGGCAGATTCACACTTAGCAAATAAACTCTCATGATGTGAGAATGTAATCAAACTATTGATCAGAAGAAAGTAGTTTAAAAGTTTTAGGACGCTAGTTTCTAATGTTAGCTGGCATGACGTTAGCTTGTAACGTTAAGTTATGTCCCTACTGCAACACACCTGAATAAAATTAGTAGGTCATTAGCAAGACTCTATAGAACTTGACTGCAGCTGAGGTGGCAAACCCTTACCCTACTCAAGTAAATTTAAATAAATGTGTTTGGAAAAATGTACTTCTAAAAGTACTTGTATTGCACCATGTTCAGTCACTCATGAGCTGCTGTAACATGAATCAAATGGCTGAATTTTATTCAGGTGTGTTGCAGTAGGGACACATGTAAAAGTTTCAGGACACCGGCCCTCGAGGACTGAAGTTTGACACCTGTGTCTTAGCTTCTGGGTTTGAAAAGCAATGTCCATCTTTTATATCATCTATGGTTTAGCAGCACACAGGATGAATACCCAAGGCTGGGGTTGTCGCTAATTTAACTCCTCATACAAAGAAAGGGAAGAAAGTTGCTTTCTACAGCTGCAGTTTGACTAACATCTACAGACATCCATACAGTATGACAGAAGGGCATTTGAAATGATATGGGGTTTTTTTTTTCTTTATAAGTCAAACCACCTTTAAAAATTATTGTAATTAGTTGTTTGCTGTTCAAGCTGAGCTTGCACACAAAACCCGCTACCAAAATATAATTATAAAGAAATTGTATAAATTGTATCAAATTATATGTTAGACAGAGAGGTGTGCTGGTGAGATCAGTAACACAAAAGAAAAGCTTTTTTCGGACACTACATGTTTTTATTTCACTGCAGTAATGCCACAATATTAGTTCCAAGGTGGAGTTTGTGCCTAATGAAGTAACCAGTGACTGTGTATCTGCATCAAGTGGTACAACTCTAAGTTTATTCCAGTACCAAAGCTCTTATACTCTCCATTTCACAGAACTTGATACTGTCTTTAACTTAAATTTTAAAAAACATAATACAATGATTTATAAATTATTTAAACCCAACATTTAATAGATAACAGCTCAAAGACATCATATCAAATGTTCTAACTGAGAAACATTTTTGAAAATGCATCCTAATTTTGAATTTGAGGTCAGCAACGCTTCATGAAAGTTAGAAGAAGAGAATGTTTTTTGCTACTGTGTTACATCACCTGCGTTAACAATATTCCCTTTGGAAACTTATATGGTAGTAAAAGTGAGCATTTCATTCCTGATTGATACAGGATTTCAGCAGATAAACAGTTTGTGCCATCATTGTCATATTTTTTATTTCATAAACACCCAACTGTTTTTAATGTGAACCAGATCTGAGGAGCATACTATGAAGCGAGAATAATGGTTAGCAATGACAAGCTTAAAGTCTGAGTTTTGTGTGTCACAAAGGCGGCTCTCTTTTAACCTTGCTATATCACCATGGTAACTTATACTGAACAAATAACCGGAGCAGGTTATATCCAGAGTTTCGGTTTAATAATTGACTAGAAGCACCACATTTGTACTGATTCTTTTATGTATAGCATGTTTTAAGTGCAATTTAGTTTCTTTGCGGGGCAAATACATTTTATATATGGAAGTTCTTAAGCTGTATGTCTGTGAAGGTTCTCAGTCGTCAAGGTCATCGTAGTCTAAGGAGCTTGGAAAGAAAAGCGTCTGTACTTCTAGACGCTTTTCTTTCCAAGCTCCTTAGACTTCTTAAGCTGTACCTTACTAAAAATCACAAAAAAAGCCAAGCTAGAGCAGCTCAAACTGTTTATCATATTGTCATTTGGAATGTTCATGTATTCATTTGGTGATATGGAAAATGTATAAATATTATTATATTTGATTCTAACCTGCTGCCAAGCCACTTTTATACTGCTAGAATTGGAGCTACTAGAACAAAGAATACACAGTAAGAATGCATATTGAATCAATAAAATTAATTTTACTTTAATCATCTAACAGTCAGCAGATTAATAATAGTAATAATTAAGTTTTAAATTAAGCCAGTTTACAGTTTCAGATATCTAATGTACAGCTCTTATGTTAGGAACAAACACTGAGAGCGTACTGAATGTTATATCCCAAGGTTAATGATTTTCAGCAGCCTTAATGTAATTGTACTGTTAACTGTAACAGTTTTACATACTACTGTTATGTTTACTATGTTCTTTATAGCTTACAGATTTAGACTTTTTAGATTCACCATTTTATCATCAACAACTGATCGTGTCTCTGACTGGAGTAAGCGACACTCTTAGGGATCATTTGTGTGTGGAAGAGCATGAAATGCCCCTTTTAATGTGAACGAGCCTGAAGCAGAAAGCCTGGCTTAACAGAGAAGACTGATAACCATTGTTGGGATACCGGTTATCTCTGCCTGGAGTCTCAGTTTTTGTCAAGCCAGTTAATGCAAAAAAACAAAAACAAAAAAAACCAAACAAAAAAACCATACTCCTCTGGGCTGCTGGCAGTCTACTGTTGCACGCCTATTTTTTTTTTTCCTTCCCTTTAACTACAGGTCCAGGCTAATGAAGTATGTGCTCAGCTAAACAAGCATAATATTTCCTAAAAATAATAATAATATATATTCATATTCTTGATGGCACCATATGTTCCTCCCAAGAACTGTATACAACTACAGCATTAATGGAGCCCACACAGATATGCATTTACCCAAGCCATGTATACCCCTTCAATCGTGGATGCTGGATTTTGAACTATGCACTGATAACAAGCTAGTTGGTCACTCCCCTCTTTATTACACTAAAGGATTCAGTTTCCATGATTTCCAAAAAAGGATTAGCAATTTTAATTGGTTAGAGAGCAGGTCAGTTTCCACTTCACTTAAGACCACCCTAACTGAGCCTAAAGATAGCAACAGGGGTTCTGGATCTTGTTTATCTATATGTTTTCTTGCATGGTTCAGTTGTAACTTGCATTTGTACAATCAGCAAAAATCCTGTGGTTTTCTGAGGTGTTCCTGAGCCTATGCGGTAGTTTCCGTTTTTAATGCAGTGCTGCCCAGGGGCCAGTAGATCACATATTGGCTTTCTGTCTTAAACCTTGTGTACAGAAATTTCTCTGAATTCTCTGATAATATGTAAAATAGATTTATTTTAAATGATCTAAATTGTTGAATCAACTGCCTGCTTTGCTTGCAGTGTTTCACAAGACCCCATACCCATCTTTATTTTAGCAAGACTCTAGTCTTAATCTTTTTGTAGCCCATGATGTTACTAATTAACCCAATCAGTTGTAAGATGTTCCACTAGGTGTTTTCTGAAGCTTATATAATCCCCCCCACCCCCCACCTATAGTTTCCCCTGTTCCAACATTTTGTTAAATGTCTTATTTGTATCAAATTTAAAATGAGCATATATATTAAAAATAAGAATTTACAGTTTCAGTATTTGATTATTTGTCTTTGCTTTATTTTCACACAAACACACATCTTAAATAATTTACAAATCATTGCAATCTCTCTTTTATTTACATGTTATAAAGACAAAGGTTTTAACTGTTACTGTCACAGAGATATTATTTCAAGGAAATACCCATTTCTGGAGCTTTACTTGGCAGGGAACCCTGAGACCTCTTAGTCTTGTTACACTGAGCTGTGTTTCGGTCATTTGTCCAACAGATTAAAAACATTAGGTTGGAATGCAATCCAATGTAAAACCACTACTAAACAGTTAATGTATAGTTGAACTGACACCACTCTGAATGTGAACAAAAAAAATGAACATTAAAATCTTCAGAATACAGAATGTGTGGCACATTATTACATTAAACTGTGGAGGTGTGCCTAATAAAGTGAAGAGAGAATGGAAAGGTCACAGATTATGAGTACTTATCTGGATTTATTATTAAATAATACAATGGTTCATGCTTTTTCCGATCACTGAAGTAGATGAACGCGCTTTTATTTGGTTTAAATGGAGAAAAAGCTCTTGCAGAATATGTTCAAACACTAAGCATGCAGTTCTCTACAACAGGTGGCTCTTTTAGAGCTTTCCTTGTGAGAACTGTCTGCCTGTTGCCTCAAGTAACATTTTTTAAAGTTTTTTTTTTTTTTTCCTTTGACAAAGCATTTTGAAATATGCACAGTACGGTGGCGCAGAACCTTATCTGTTTAAAGACTGTCAATTTTTTGTCACAAATAAATAAATCTACAAATAACTATAAGCAAGGTAATGGTGTGATCTAAAAGGAAGGAAAGATGTTCAATACTACTATTCAGCTTTCAGTCATTCTGACCTCGGTGCCAACTGATGTCAACAGCTGTAAAAATTCCCATGGTGTCAACATCCGGCATTAGTATGAGAATAATGGCACAGAAGATTCTTAACTATTTATATAAATTTATGTAATAAAGTTGAACTTTGTGCACTACAGCGTACACAAATGCACACTGCTTGAACTGTCAGCTGTCTCAACAACTGAGAGAAGGGGGGCAAAAGTTATTTTTTTATTCCCTCAGCTTTCTCAATGATGGAGTTAAAGAAACACGGCAGTTCCGCAAGTCAAAATTAAAAAGCCTGTCTACTTGTCCACGATAAGTGTACAAGTAGGCAGACAGGCGCATTCAGGCCAGAGTTTTCAAATAGTCTGCATGTCTTTTTCCACCCACAGTCAAAAGACATGCAGCCTTTATCTTTTGGCAGTAGCACACCAAAACAAGGCCAACATACAAATACTGGGTCACCATGCCTCCTGGTGACCAAAAAGAGTCATACTGCAAACCACCTAAAAATTCCTGAGAATTTAAAAAGCAACTTTTCAGCTCATCACAAACTGACTGAATTAAACTAAATCCATTCCTAGCAACAGATAAGAGCAGTTTTTTCATGTCAAATACAAAGGACTACTTCCAGCCTAACACCATACTAACTGGTAGGGGAAAACATCCTGTACATATGCTGGACTGGCATTTATAGAAATCGTTTCTAGTCTTACTGACCACTCAAAGCACTCTACACCACAAGCCACATTCATAACCTTGGTCTTCCAGACTGAAGAGTAAAGTCAGAATAGACTGGGTAAAAACAATTTAAGAGTTTGCACTTATCCTACACATAAACATTCTTTGTAACACTATTAATCTCCAAGTCATTGTAATAGGGATTATCTTTTAGTACCCTTTGTCTGTGCACCTGGCCAGGTGAAAATGTGGGGATTTAGGGACAACACTTTCACTTAATGACTCAGTGTGCTCGCATGACTCATTATATCCCCGAATACACACCTGGCTGTTACAGCTACAAATGTTTCATAAGGGGCTATGAAGCTAACAAACTAGCTTTTATGAAACCTCTTTGAGGTTTTGGCTATAATGAATGCTAGCAGACGCATAGGCTAGCGCACAGCTAGCTTGAATGTTGCAAGCCACTGGATTGCCACAAGTTGGGAGGGCTAGCTAGGAGGAAAAAAAATAAGTTCCCGGCGAGTAAAAAGCCGACTTGGGGCGAAAAGCACAAAACACACACCGGACACACCGACAGAGAAAAGGATACACTATGTCCCATTTCATGTTAGCCCCCGTAGCTACCGCGCTAGCTTTCTCCGCTAGCTCTGTAATGTCACTGCATCGCTGTTGTAAATACATTATAACAGCCCTCTCCTTACACGTGTGGAGAGCCTCTAAAACTCCTTCTCGGGGACATCTCTCCACCGAAAAAACCTCCCCAGCGGACTGCTCACCTGTTCCGGACACCGGACACACGCTCTCACCGGCGAGACATCCCCCCGGTTAGCCCGAAAAACACTGGCGCTTTTTATTTCCAAGGACACAAAATCGCCATGACAGTTTAGAAAAATGCATAAAAAATTAGCAGGCAGAGGAGGGAGGGGAGAGAGGAGAGAGAGAGAGAGGGAGAGAGAGATGAGGAGGGGAGAGGAGAGGAGAGGAGGGGAGGGAGAGAGGGGAGGAGAAGAGGAGGAGGAGGAGGGAGGGAGAATAGAGGAACTCCGCGCAATATCTATTTAATCCACATAAAGCTACCAGCTCCGCGGAGTTCATTCAGTCTGGATGCTGGAGTTCTGCACTGCCAGTCTAGACACAGCCACGCGCACGCGCGTTCACAAAGACAAGCCGCATCCTAAGTCAAAGGGCGCTTCTTACCTAAAATGGCCACTGCAGCAGCCAAAACACAAACAGCATTTTATTTGGTGGAAGTTTAGCAGCGGCGGCGGCGGTGTGGCTGCTGCAGCCAGCCTAACCTTACCACTTTGATCCAGTAGCAGCTCAGCGTTTCACATTTTTCCATTGGCTGCAGCCTAGCGCAGCTGGCTCCCTGCATATTTCCATTGGCCCTGCAGCTGTCAAGCAAGCAAAAAACGAGCCACTCTCTCCCGGGTTTGTCTGAGAGCTATCGCGGCAGCCCCAGGCAACACCATTGTGTATTGTGTGTATTTTCCTCCCTTCCTGGTGATTCGCATAGATGTGAGCCTCATGCTCACTGCCTCTTGCTTTTTTTTTTAGGTGGTGGTGGTGTCGTGTTG
>VVHJ01041221.1:0-15492 GCA_015107715.1 Tylochromis polylepis | reverse complement strand
TTGTCCTTACCGCAGACTTGCCGGGAAATCCTTCTCGTACCGGGAGAAGCTTCCCACCGCACCGACCGGCTGCCTCCTGCTGCTGTCATTGAAGGAATGAAAAAAACAAGAGGGGAGCGTTCAGTTTTCAACCCCCCCGATGCAACAAAACGAAGGGGTTTACATTTCTCCTCTACTGGCTGCATCCACCAATCATGTCGCTTTTTACTCCTCCATCATTACCGGGTTTGAAGGGCGGAAGAAAAGAAATAAGACATTCCACGTCTTTTGCAGATCGGGTTGCGTTTCCCGGATGTTGAGCTTCGTTGCTGGACTTAAAATTGCTGTTTGTGAGATGCAGGATGTATCAGATGTTACTTTTGCCTTTTTAGGGATCTGTTTGGCTAGAAGGCTGATAGGAGTGTGTCTTTTGAGAAGACTTGGAACTTCTCTTTGTTCCCAGCTTCACCTGGAGTGTGCTGGCTTTTAGCATCACCAGCCTGTTACCTTCTTCCATTATTCTCCAGCAAAAGACGCTTTTATGATACACAATAAACTTTTATTCAGAGCCCATTCATTCTCTTGTAGCTGTGAAAACGCTCATTTTTTTATGTGTGTGTCATGAACTTCTGACTTCAAAGTGACACATCAAAAATTTATAGTCACATGTTGACATTTGGGACTTATAGTATTTTGAACAAAGTCAAACTTTAACCCCATCTTAAACTTTTTATTCTTTAACTTTCAACCATACTACGCAATCTTCCTCAGTGATTGTGATTGGCCATTTAGTTACTATATTGTATCTAGCCTACTCTACAGTACTTTTTTCACAATTCTCATCTTAGGTGGCTTAAAAGCTAAAAAAAAAAGAAGAAGAAGAAAGAAAGGATTCCCTGTGCTGATTCTGTTATAGTTACAGTGTGTAAGTATGTTTGAGTCCATTATTGTTACAGATGCACTATAGCATCTACATTTATATGAATCTTTCAAGCAGAGGAATTTGTACATGTTACTAGTTTACCTCAGGTGTATTTTTAAACTTACTTTCAAACAAACAATAAAACAATAATGAAACAGTATCTACCAAACCTAATTTTGAACATTTGAAATTACATATGGTATCAAAGTTACATTTACAAATATCAACATATTTCTCGTCAAATTACTGCCATCTATAGTTGTGCTATAATCCTAAACTTTCCTCTGAACTCTGCTGTTCAAACTTGTTAAAATTAATTTAAAAATAAATTGCTTTGCCATTTATATTTAGGCGCACACATAATCAATGAGTGGTTTATATTCAAGAGCACCCTTTATTTTATCTTCTTTTTTTAATCTTTTTTGATGAACTGGAGGTGGATGGTGGATGTATAAAGTACAGACATTTATTAACTGTTATGGGGATTCACATTCACATTTGGGCAACAGAAGATTTTAGTATTGGTTAAATGTAAGCAGACGCATTCTGTGTTGAAACACTCTGGATTTTTCCTTTATTATACCACACCACCCTGATTTCATGTCTATGTATGACAAAACAATGGTTCAGTAATGCTGTAATCATACACTGAATACTTTGCAGTGCAATCAGACATTCTGTAAGAAAATACTCCTTTGAATTATAATTTATATAAATATGCTTTTTAAAACTTCAAACTTAATGTCACTCCAGGTTGACATGAATGAACATGCAGACGTATTGAGTTTAAAACCTTGAACTTCTGCACTTTAGATGTCTGTTACTTCACTGACAAGATCTTAACATTGCATGTGAGGAGACAAGTCTAAAAGCTTGAATTTGATGATGAAGACATGGGTGAAAGCTTCTGAAATACCTTGAGCTGGGAGCTTACATTGCCAAAAGTTAAATGTAGTTTGGTTAAAACGTCAAATATTCTTACTTTTATTAGCAAACACTAATTCACCATTGTTCTCGATCATATTTTCAGTGAGAAACCAGACCTTTGTTATCCCGCCTTTGCAAGATAAATCTGCTTGAGCTGAAATTACAAGTTCTTGAATGCAATTAATGTTTTTTTGAATTAAAGTGTAGCAGACAGCCTTAGACGATAATGCTTCATGAGCATGCAGTTCACAGTGCTGAGGTTTAAATTTTTCAAGCGCTTTTTTCTTCTTGAAATGTGAAGGTGCTGAGATGCAAAATCATCTTGTCTGCAGCACCTTTGACATGTCAAAAACAAATTGCTGTTGCCTGAATTAAATACCCGATGTTACTGAGATAACAGCTTAAAGTATTTTGTTTGTTACATACTTGACAGCTTCTGTACAGTAAGTGAGGTTAACACTGTTGCAGGTACATGCCTTGGAGACACTCCTGGAAGAAAAATCTCACAGTGGTGAGCAGTGTTTACATCATAAAAATGAACGGAGACGTTTTTCTGCATTACTGGTATCTGCTACTAAATTAGACATCATCACATCATCCACAAAGCAGCTTTTAATATAATTTTGCCTCATAAAATGAATTGCTTGCTACAGCCCAGCAAGCTCACATGTACTGTCTGTTGTGTTGGAAGAACAGAGATAAATAGTAGGGGAAACAGTTGAAATGTTATTGAAATACATCCCTCTGAGGGATTTTACATCACAACACAGCCCGACTCAACTTTTTTTCCTTGTTCATCTCTGGCACATTTTTAGTTTGTTGCAGTTTTTTAAATACTTATTTTCCCCTTGCTTATTTTTTTTTCTTATCACACTAAAAAGACTAACTATAACAGAAACTGTTTATTTAAAGCAAAACAAACAAACAAAAAATTACAGTCTCAGTTGTGGAAATAATAATGTTTTGTAGCATTTTGTTTGTTGTTGATGATCCTTTTCTTTATAGTACATGTGGTGATAATCCCAGCACACAAATCTAAGCATTACCTTAACTGGACAGCAACCTCAGCCATCTTACAATTACATTTATACTTTAAATGTATATTTAAGATTTAAGCAAATATTATTACTAAAGTGTAGGAAAATGCAATAAAGAGTCTGACAAAAAAATTGGCAACATAATTAAAAATTGTTGTGGCAATAACTTACTGATTGACTGGATGTATAAAAGAAATGTAGACTTTTAATATAGAAAATTAAACATATGATTGATACTAATTAAACTGATATTTCTAAAATTAACATTTCTTATTCAATTCAAATGTATTAAAGGCTATATAACTTACATAAATACATTACTAAAATGCTCAAGTGATCAGCTCATTCAAGTGGAGGTCTGTTTAATTTAATGAGGAGCCAGTGAGACAAGTAGGTAAACACACTGTAATTTCTTCTGTTATTGAGACATTGACATTTTTCCCCCCTTTGGACTGAATGCAGGTTAGTTGAAAAGAAAGTGCCCAAATTGCTCATTGGATGTGAACATGCTTGATGTTTGTTCACAGCTTACCCACTTCATACAGGCTGTAGAGCTCAGTAGTAGAGCCCAGTGTCACACCATCATGAAAAAAAATAACTGGTGCAATACAAGGATTAACATGTTTTTCACTTATAAAGTTGCTCATTCTCTTTCAGATGTCAGATGACTAATATCACTTTTCCACGTGGGCCTACATTTCACTCAGTTTTTAAGGGTTTCTATTAGGTGGTAGTAGCTGGTACCAGGTACCTTTTTTAGTACCTACCCAGCCGGCGTTCCGAGCAATCTGAATCGATCCCAAAATGTGACGTCAAAAACTGCGTGGCGATTCAGTGGCGTCACTCGATGAGTCATGAGAGTCAATGCCCAATTGACAGAAGGAATGGCAGATATTTGAAAGTCAACCACAACAATGTCAAAAAAGTAATGTTTTATGAGGCATGTATATATCATGCTAATATTTAAGTGTACAGTAAAACTTCACGTAACATTTGTCTTTGCTGTACCCTATATTTTGCCTCCATATGCAGATGGTGTGTATGTATGTGAGTCATATCTGGTGTATTAAGTTGATTATTGGGTAAATCCTAAAAACAAAACAACCAAAAAACAAGTGTAGCTGTTTAGAGGCAAGTATATTGTAGCCCAGCCAAAACAATAAATTTACTTTAATTAAGTCATGGATTTACATTTTTCATGTTAGTCTTTAAATTCCTCTTTCTTTCACAAAGTTTTTGGAACTTTTTGCCTGCGGACAATTGTATCTATTTTTCCTCTGTCCTGTAGTATTATCTGCTGTCTTTTGAATATAATGGAATAAAATTGCACGTGTCCTGTGTTGCTCAAAGCATCCACAAGTAGAAATAATACACTATAACACTCATTCAAATATTTATGACCTACTTTCTCAAAAAACATGTAGATTCTAAACACACAATCATTTCACACAACACAACACAGTTCATTAACTTACTTTACCTGAGGATGTTAGGTTCCAAAATATCATAGGTTAGTGTACTCATTTACATGTATTAAAATAGCTGATATTCAAGGTGAGGCAGGTTGGGGCTTGGTGCACTATTAGAAGAATTGTTTACATGACAAACCACAGGGACAGGAAACAAACATGTGACCTTTTAAACCTTGAGGCTGTCTTCAATACACAGCATTAAAAACGTCTTGTGTATTTATTTTATCCTCATATTTACCTGTGTTTAACCTCAGGTGCACAGCTGATGTTCTTTGAGGTTGATTACACTAAAGATTGTAGCTTGTATTATGCTGAAGAAGCTAACCAAAAAATCCTTAAGATAATTAATAAGCAGCACTGAGTAAAGAAAAGGCCATCAAAAAGGGAAGAAAATGTACAAGTAGTGGGAAAAACTTTTCAGTTTTCCTATTTCTAGGTCCTTATCTAGAAGCAGTAAAAAATACAACACAAAGGCTGTCAAAGGGAAATGCTTTGTCATTACCTAAAATCAATATGGTTTCTCATGTAAACAGAGTCTAAACAGAAGTCTAAACTCATCAGCCACAGCAGATAGACACATACATGTTTTGTGTAGGCTGTGGTTCAGCTCCGAGCAAAATATTTTCTAGACAGGGAGAACCCCTACTCTCACAACTTCCTGTTTCATAGTGGGCACAAGATCAGCAAAACTACTGGGGTCCTATGGAGGTGTAGTCCAAAGATGTAATTAATGCTCACTGACAAAAAAGGTATATAATTTCCACTGTGTTTTTGATGGAAGGGATCAGAAGAATAAACCGCTTATTTTATTTTAATAATTTTCTTGATAGGTTTACAGTTATAGTGGAATATCTTAATAAGTAGGCTAGTCTGTTAGTGGCATCACATACCATAGCTGCTTTATGGCATGCACGATGTTACTTTAAAGCATCCAACTAACAACAGCAGCAGCCTGACAACAGTTGAACTACCACATTATGGTTGGTCTTGGAAGGTTTTTTTTGTCACATCTGTCATAATCATGACATACTAAAATGCTAAAAAAAAAATACAAAAATCTGGAAATGGTTGCCACTGATATTATCCTTGTGCAAACAATCATGTTTTCACTGTTGTAGTTCTGAGATGGATTAAATAGGGAAAAGGAGTGGGTGAACCTACATATTAAATCTACAGGACCCTCTCGACCATGGATACCCATGTCAATAGCAGAGCAGACTGCTTGGCTAGGTCCTTGATTTTGGCAATGGGACAAAAATACTTCAATTCAAAGATTCAGAGGTGTGAGACCCAAAACCTTTGTCATCATAGTGTATGTTTAACTAATCATATTTCAGAATTACAAAAGTATACTATACAATAAATGTACTAGCATTATATTTACTGTAGTACTGGTACTGAAATAAAAGTAGGGCTTTTTGATTAGAAGCAGAAGTAAGCATTTATTTGAGTGATTTTGCTCCATTATCTCCCCTTCATTAAGAATTTTGGTGTAAACAGGCTTTCTATAGATGAGGTTTGTTTGAGCTGTAGCATGTTAACTTTTAATTAAGCTACACAAAATTAGATTTTGACATGAAAATATTAAACAGTTAATATTTAGACTTTAGTTTAAAGCACAGAAAACATGTCAGTATTTAGCATGTTAGTAATATACTAGGGTTATTCTAACAACCTCATTCGTTCAAAAGAAGACATGCTGGCCTGTTTTGTGTTGCATCAAGAGCTCAGTAAACACTAGATTTATGGTGCATATTAAGGCATTACAACCTATGCAAATATAACCTATATTTCCAGCTTTAGGTGTAAGAAAGACAACACGCAGACTAGGTTTAAGAAAGCCACAGTAATAGAATTTTTTTCAGTAATACAGTAAAGAAATCCACATTGCAAGATTTCATTGCAGCCCCCTTACAATGAATGAATACCTACATCTAAAAACAGTGAGTAAGAACAACCTACATACAGTAAGTGTTGTATTGGTACAATCAATAGGTGAAATCCTACCCTGAGCTATTAGTCTCAAACTGTGTACAGTACATAGGTCTACAGGACTGCTAGGAGTGGCAATAAATCAAACCAAATGCTTTTTGATATGTCTTCTGGGAGCCATGAATGTCTTCATAAAAATTTTAATGCAATAGTTGTCTTTGATGCTACATATATTTAAGACTATGTGGTTCCCATGTGTGATGGTACATCTAAAGTCTGATTAATATTATCAACATGATGAGCTGCACTGCCAAATTAACATACAAGCCATATCAGCTGTCAGGTACTTTTGTTGCCTTAAAGAAGAAAAGCGCTCACAGGTTAAACACTGACATGATAAACTGTAGATGTTATCCATCACCAGCTTTTACAAATGATTCTCATTCTCCTCCATTTTATTTGGGCACAGTTGGTGTGGAGCACCCACAATTTAGTTGTACATGCACAATGACAATAAAGGGCTATTCTATTCTATTCTATTGTCAGCGTTATTTTTGCCTCACCAAAATACAGAGAAATGTATTTTTGCTACACAGAAATAAAGTTCTGACTTTCAAAGTCTGTTCTTTTGCACACAGACTGCCTGCACTAAAATATGTGTTTCAATTCAATTCAATTCAATTTTATTTATATAGCGCCAAATCACAACAACAGTTGCCTCAAGGCGCTTTATAATGTACAGTAGATCGTACAATAACAGAGAAAAATCCAACAATCATATGACCCCCTATGAGCAAGCACTTTGGTGACAGTGGGATAAAAAGCCTTTATAAAAAGCCTCATCAGGAAAGTGTTTTGCTGTATTTCATCATATGGTCATTTCAAGGAATAACATAGTCAGACAGTTAAGTGTTCCCTGGGCAACAACAAAAGTTTTACCTTCTGATGAAAACAAGAAAAAAAAATTATATATCACTAATTCTATCACAAAAATAACTTCCAGCAATCCAAAGACAAAACACCCATATTTGTTGATTGACGGGCAGAGTCTGTCTCTGAAATATGAATTAAAGAAAGCTGACAGAGCTGCTTTTTTGTCATTATAAAAAAGGAAATCAAATTATTCATCCATACTGTGATAGTAGCCTTTGAACCAAAGTGACTGAATTTAAGTTTTTGTATTAATCAATGGTTGTTGATTAATCAATGATCAGTGAACTTCTTCATGCCACTGTGTATTGATAAACACTTCATCAACCAAACAGGGATATCACAACAAGTGTTTTCATTCATGAAACATGATGTCATCCGAGGAAGGAAGGTCAGCCCTGACACTTTTCTTAGCCTTGGGGTTCTCGTACTTTGTTACAAGAAGTTATGAGAGAAATAACTAGTAATCTTGAGATAACATCACCAGAAAAAAAGTCCATAGTAATCCTTCAGTTTGTGTTTTTATGCATAACTGCCATTAACAGAAGAAATAATGAGTTAAGAAAACTCCCTTTTTTATTGGGGAAGAAATCCTGTGTGAGCACAAAAGCCCGTATAGCTTCCTTCTGATTGGCGAGGATACAGTTGCCTGTTTTTCCAATTATTCAATTTAATTATTAGCATTAGCACTGCAAATAGTTGGCTGACTGAGGTACCACTGACTGATCCCCTATAAATTTCCATATGTGATATTTAATTCTTATTTATCGATATTATTATTTACCTCATTTAAGCTCCTCTTTGATTTATCAGGACAAATGTTAAAGAGTGCCACCTGATAGGCTAATTAGCTTTGCATGGTTAACTTGACTGTTTCCTTCACTAATTCAGTCATTTATTTTCTTATCTTTGCATGTTTTCTAGTTATTCCCAGTGAGAATTAAAGTCTAGCCTGCATGAATGTATGGCCTTATCTTATTCAGCCCACAATAATCACCACAGTTTAACTCACAGTCTGATTGGTGTAATTCAGCTCTTCCTCTGTACTGCATCTTGAAGGAATCAGTAGGAACTGTACTTCTCTATTTTCGCCCTGTTTAGACTCAGGTGGAAAAAGCTGGAGCACTCTTATAAACTAAAGTCAAGCATGTAATCACTCATATCATCAGAACTGTGTTGTTTTTGTGCAATAAAAGTGTCACTGTTGTTGTTTTTCATATTTTTCTCTACCACTATTAGACATTCATAAGCAAACAGAGAATAGTTTTGCAAACAATAATTTAATAATACGACGACAAGTGACTCAAATTGGAGTCACTGGTACAATAAATCTTACATGTTGCCTATGTCGCCGTCATATGAATAAATTATATCACGGCAAAAATTAGCATCACAGCTCTGACAGCATGATGCAACAAAGAGCTAAAGCAGGAACAGTTAGTTAAAGCCTAAAAATAAAACCTCTAGCATGTGGGGGGGAAAGAATCGTCTGTAAGATGATGGACAACTGCTGTCAACAATGTTTTCTTACACAGATAAACAGAAAACACACAACAAAAGGACACAACTGAACTCAGCCCATATATAGAGAAGATCTGATTATTTCCATTTGTGAAATCATTTTGTTGACTGATTCAATGACAGCTGGAAAATCTGAGTCACTTTATTGTGTTTATCCTGTAGAAACATTTCTGGATTAAGGAAAATTGCTGTTTAATGAAAGTAGGCCGTAAAGGCTTCTAACCACAGCTGATCATGCATCCTACTCTGACATGCCAAGGTTAAATGCGCAGTAGCTGTACTGTATACTCCATGGCGCAGTCACAGTGCAGCAAATGATTCTGCATCCATGCATACATAATTAGCGTGCCTGCCATTGTAGATGTTTACCTGTCTATCCAGCATTTTCTAAACAGTGTCTCTCCTGGGGGTGGAGGGATGAGTGCACCGGTTGTATCATGCATGTAAAAACTGACATTTCTAGTATGGTTAAATGTAGGTGTAAATGGCAATCACTGCATTTCTTCATGTTCTAGATAGTAGCAAGAGAGGGCAACAGAAAATCTTCTCCTGCACCTAACCTCCACTCATACTGGAACACCACTGCAGTCTATCATTTATTAAAGGATTTAGAGATGAAAAGGCATAATGAAATTCAAAACTCAGATATGTATTAATCCACTAGTTGGACTGGAGATAAGGGCAGTTCGTGTGATTTTTATGTTTGCAGTTTGGTATTCAATGTTAGGCATGCAGAAAGCTGTCCATGACATGTTAGAAAGAAAGCATGAAATTGGTTTGACTATGATCTGATTATGATCTGCTATTAATACAATTTCAAATCAGTCTCTGGCCTGTCATTGGCTATTGGATTTCCTTTACAGGCTGGAATGGACTCACAAGGTAAATAAAACTTTTCAAAACACTGAGTTCTTCAAAATCCACCTCCCAGTACAGCCAGTATCTTACCTCTGCACATTCCCAAACCAGCTCAGTCGTACCTCTTTTACTTGGTCTTTGAATTGTCCAGCCCTTACCTGCTGTACATCCATGCCACTCCTAGATTTCAGCATCTTTTCCTCTTCATAGCTGGTCTCACTGCTATCATGAATCAAGTAGAAAAATGTGAAGCTTACAAGAAGGAGGAGGAGGAGAAAAGAGCCCTTTCTTATGTGTTTCTCAGTGGTCTAAGTCTGCCTGTTTACCTGATGTATCACACATTCTATTACAATAATTTATTACTTTTTACATGTATTTCTTTAATCAAACTACTAGCATTTTTTTTTAAAGAAGAGCTTGTAAAGAACAAGTATGGGCACATCTCTCTGTTTGGAATAAAGCTTAAACTCTTTTTAATCCAGAGAGCTGAATGCAGAGTCCACTGAGTGGGACAATGTTTGGCCAAGGAAGAGTTAAAATATTCGGCATCTGTTCCACACACCCCTGCAATCCCCATAGATCCTGTCTGCTTTCTCCTGCTTTTCCTCCCTCCCTCTGCTCTTCATCCCTCCTCCTCTTCTCCTCTTCACCCTCCTTCCTTCCTCCAGTCACTTGGCCCTGAGCCCAGAGAGAACTGGAAGAAGGAACAGACTTTTTGCTGCCTCCTCCCCTCCCACCTCCCACCTCCCACAACCCCACTCCCCGCCTTCCAAACAAAAAAAATGTTCAGATCCTGTGAGTTTTTGTTACCCAAATGTGTTGGTTTCCTTTTGAATTTCCTTCTTCTCATGGATCTAACTTGTGATAACTCAAACTAAACACCATAAGAAATAAGCTACAACACACTCCAGCTGCTGCATCTTTGTAGCAACTCTCTTGCTTTCCTTCCCACAGAGCCACTGAGTATGTCACACGCATGGTACAATACACACATTTCCCAATAATCCATCTCTTAGTGGTAAACCTATAGTATGCCTTCTCTACATGACACGTTTCCCATCCCATCACATCATCCTTATCTGGTATTTGTCAGTTCTGTTCTGTTGCAAATATATATTAGTATATTAGTGTACACATTTGTATTTAAATCAATAACAAAGCAAATTCATTTAAGAGGAATCAACTGGAGACTAAAAAGAAGGGGTAAGAGCTTGTCAAATAAATCAGTGAAATTAATCTGATCAACAAGTTCGGTGAAGATGCACTTGAAAAATGAAAACACCCATATATGTGCCTGTTTCCAACAAAGTAACACTAACTGCAGACCCAGTATGTGCAACACAGTTCCATAAGATGCAAACCAAATCCTCTAAAGAGATCTAAAACTTCACTTACAGCAAAATGCAACTCTATTATAGAATAGAATAGAATACAATAGAATACAATAGAATACAATAGCCCTTTATTGTCATTGTAGATGTACAGCGAAATTATGGGTGCTCCATCCCAACTGTGCAGGAGAAAAAAATATATAAATAGTAAAGACATCAGGAATAAATAGCAAACAGACGAGATATATACAGTCTAGAGGAATATATACAAAACAAGAGAAAGGCACACAATGGAGAGCGTAGTGCTTGGAAGCAGTGCAAAAGGACTTGTTCTGAGTATGTGAGTCCATATGTGAGTGGCCTGAGTGATGAGGGTTACTCAGACCACGGCTCAGATTGGTGAGATGAGTGGGCAGGGGTTGGGTGTGAGGGGTGGGATAGTGTTTGTTATCAAAGGTGAGGCTGTTAGTACAGTCTGCAGTAAATTTAGCCGTAAAATAAGTAAACAATTAAACTGAATAAATTGGCAGTTTATGTTTAAAATCTAAATAAAACTAAATAAATACAGTCAAGGGAAAAACCTCAGGGACATATTAGCTTGACGTTTGTACTTCTCACCATTCTTTCTGGTTTGACCTCACCTCACATATACTTACATATGTTGATGTGATTTCATTGATAGTGAATATGTCATCTACCATGAATTTGCCATGTGGAATTTTCCACTGAAATTTCCAGTTTTAATCAATACATTGCATCAGTACAGTACAGTGAACTATGGCTTACAGAACCAGAGCAGCTACAGTTACTGTTGCAGGAGCCTTGATTTTGACTGTCTCTGCACAAATAAATAAATGAATATTACACACCTACAGACCAGGTGTTTGCATATGTTTGTTTTAATCAGAAGCATAGATGCAAAAATCACTTTGACTGTGATGATATCATTATCATTTGTGGTTGATTGAAGCATTATTGAGTTACCAGCTCATGTATTGTTTGGTGCTAAATGGTACTGCCATACTGCTTTATTATTTGTAATTTTGTCTGTATTTGTTTTTTCTATTCTGTCTGCATAATAATGACTAAGAACCGCAACTATATCTATTTTGTGATATCTATCATGGTTAAAGGAAACAAACAAGAAAACTTTTCCTGTATAAAACATAATCATTTGGTCATTTCAGTCAGTGAACTAGCTCGCTGATTTTAGAGTTGACTTGACCACATTATATCACCCTTCCCCTTCATTTGCTTCATGTCCCTGTGAGACTTAAACGTGTTTCTATTGACTTACAAAATTCTTTAACGGACATGCACCATCATATCCGTCTAATCTCCATAAACCTTATAGTCCATCCCTTGCTCTCCATGCTATGTCTCCCTGTTGAGATTCTAACCTTGCTGAGTCCTTTCAGCGCATTTATTCTTATTCTTATTTTCACTTAATTGTATTCTCTTTGTTTATATAACTGTTACCATCCTGGTGGGTCAACCTCAGTCTTGGTGAATCTATGGCGTCAGTTTGTGTTAAAGTCCATGTCTGTGCTGCCAGCGAGATCACTGTAAACTTGAAAACAACAGCATCTTTGTAATCTGCGTTCTCTCTCCCGCCCTCTCGCTTTTTTCTCCCTCCCCTCTTTTTCTCTCATGTTTCTTGCTGCTCGACAACGGGCAATCCTGATACCTTTTTCTCTCCCTTGGCTGTTCATGCACCATTCTACAGCCTCACCCATTTGCTTCTCTCTCCCACTGGATTAACAGTTTTCTTTTCTGTTTGAGTTGTCTGTCTTCCAGCCCAGTTTTTGTTGATGACAGGAAGTTGTTTAATGTCCCCCCGAATCCATTTTTTCCCATACATATTTATGGTTAATTTAATTTTTCTTTGAGTTCTGTAGGTGAAGCAGTCATTGTGACTAAAGCTAAAGGTATTATCTTCTTCAGCTATGTGGAGTCCAAAACTAGACCAGTGGATGTCGTGGAAAAACAACCCGTTCCTTTCGAAAGTGTAAGCTGATTAAGTCATGTTTTGACTTCAAGTGTCACAGCAGATTAGTGATATTTCAAGAGAGCGATGGGGGAGTTACATCCCAGCAGGCTTTTGTAGACAATTGTTCCTCAACGTCAATGTCAATTAACCTAAATGATTATAAAGAATTTGCCTTTCTCAAAGCTAAGGAGTCATTAAATTGATATTTTGTGCTTCGTTAGAGGGAATACGGCAGAGAAGTAAGAAATAATTGAGCCCTTTGAGGATTTGGCTTTATTCTCTGAATTGTATTTAGGTTCCATCTAAAAAGGTGTGAAGGTAAAGCAAAACACAGAGCCTGCGAGATTTAAGGTCTCGGTCTTCCTGTCAGTTCTCATTCTGTTATGTAGAGCATGGAGCTAACATGCTAGCACTGCAGTGATGAGCTCTCACATTCACATGCTAAAACTGTAAGCACCCAAGGTACACAGCATGTATTTTTAGTTAGCTGCTTGAGCTCCAAGCATCACTCGCATGTCCTAGTTTATTTGTAGTTACGACTCAGATTTAAATATGGGGGCTCGAACTTATATTTGCTTCAGCTTGATTTAGAATATGAACTACATTTACAATATTTTTCTATTGAGAAAGTTTAATCTAAGATCTGTTTGATGTTCTCAAGCACATCCAAGATGCCCACTGCAATAAGGTATGAAAATTTGCTTCTTTTTTTTTTTAATTCAAAAGTCAGAAAATGTGAATTCTCTTTGTTAAATTATTAGTGTAAATGTAAAAATACTTATATTCAGTGCAAGGCATGTTCTTCAATTGATCTAACCAAGAAGAACCTCTGACGCTGAGTATTTTGCACTTCACAGTTCTGTTTTCTGGGGAAGCCATTGCATCCTTTGTGTCAGGTAGGTGTGTAAAATAATGTAAACAAGAAGACCAATAACCCTCATAGATTCTTCAGAAGCAGAACTAAACAGTCTGCATGTAGATGGCACAAACGCGTTCCTTGAAACCAGGGTTTCCCCCAAAGACAGGAGGATTATAAGCGACTGCCAAGATGTTGTGGTTGTTGCTCATGTGTGAAGCCACACACACAGACACAGCTTGGCTGCTGCAGTTCCCCTTTGGCAGCCATGTTGACTCCACGGTCTGGTCCATGGCTGTTGCTATAGTAACTGATGCTGATCTGCTGAGTGTTGGGCATCTCGCCCTGGCACTTCTGCGAAGGACGTTGCAACATATTTGCAACAAGAGCAGCAAAATGATCAGGCAACAACTGCTTTCTCACGGAAATAGTGAACTCTGACCGGCAGAGAGCTGAGATCATTTTTTTAAAACGCATTTCACATGAACCAGTGCGTGATGAAGCCATGTGAAAAGTTTCTAAGGTTTGGCTCTAGTTTAATGGAACTGGGAATTTAGTTTGAGCTTCTCTAAACACACTGCCAAGCAATTTGTGATTCAGTTCAGAATCGGTTTAGACACCGAAAAAGTTCATCTCCTGTGTTGTATTTCAGTCTTTAAAAGGTGGGAAATGAAAAATGTGGTGACAAAAGTTCAGAAAGGTATGTAGTGCACCAGATGTTTAAACTACGCTTCCTGTATATGTAAAACTTGGGGTGTAAAAGGGGGAAATGTTCTTCACTTAGTAGCATCGTATTAACAGCAGAGGGCATCATGCTACAATGCTAAAGGACATCTCTGATAACTTCAGTTAAGCAAAGTTCAAGAGTGCAGACAGAATATGCACTTGCTGTTTTACTTTTATGATTTTGATTTTGACTTCAGAGTCAAAATATTAACTACAGTTTGGGTTGTGCTTCGATAATTGAGGTGATTTACCTGGCGAGTCAGTTATCAATGTTCTGTATGCACTTGTCTCAAAAGAACTTATTCTAGACAAAACTCTGGATCATTTTTCACGTCCTTGAAAAAACAGTGCACTAAATTACTTTTTTTTCACTTAGACATCTGTTTTAAAAATTAACACAAAAAAATTAAAGTCAACTACAACTCTACATTAAAAATTAAAACGCATTAATGTATTTGTACAGCACTGAGAACTTTCTTAGGCTGGTTTCCTTGCATGAAGGGAGGAAAGGGGGAATAATTATAGCTTTTATACCATCATACTCTTTTGTTTTACTCATCAAGATGGAAGGTTTGCAAGTCAGTCACATGATCAGATGTCTCTCTTAGGCACAAGCGATATGTCTGGACATCCAAGATGGGTTATAGACTGTACCTAAAAGATGGGTATTGCTTTTATGAATGTCTTGACCGAAGGATGGATCAGATTTACAATTAGAGGACACAAGGCACATGAATAAAGCAACGGGCATCAATAAATCACATATTAATACCCCAAACCACACCTGGTGTTACCATCTAGTTTACTCTTTTTTTTTTTTTTGCCTGTCCTGTTCGGTACTTCATCAATCAGAATTGTTGTCTGAAGGCTAAGAAAGATGCCCAACAGATTTACTTTTTCAGGTGGATCATTATGGCTATGCCATGTTGTTCCACCTGATTGATCTCTTTTCTTTTTTATTATTATTTATTTATTTTATTTTATTTTAGGTTATTGTAAACTGGACAGACA